>NQII01003422.1:223858-269650 GCA_002778355.1 Clitarchus hookeri | reverse complement strand
GAAATATAAACACAAGAGAGAAATATAAAAGAGATCGGGAGGAAGATGAGAAAAACCCCTGAGAGATAGAATGGCTGAGAGGCAGGAATGACAGATCATGATCGGAATGAAAGAGTGTGTGAAAAATAATCGAAATGCAAGATCGTGAAGTGCCGAGGTGGAATGATAGAGCGAGAGGGNGAAAGAGTGTGTGAAAAATAATCGAAATGCAAGATCGTGAAGTGCCGAGGTGGAATGATAGAGCGAGAGGGAAAAAAGGAAAATTCCAGTAAGAAAAAAGGAAATCCAAGTTGGCCACTGACGAGGAATGATAGAGCAAGATGTTGCAGCTTGATGTCATCCAAGATGGCCGCCGTGGCTCCCCGGCTCCCCGTTAGGATGCCAGGTTTGCATGAACTCTCCTTTTTATACTGCTTACTAAATATTATACATTAATTTTTTTATGAAAGTAGATAGATATCGAATAATGATTCTAATACAAAATGTGTACTTTTAAAATTTCAGCTCATTCAACATTAAAATCGAAATATTTGGCCAAAATTTTTGCTAAAGTACATTATTATTTATCTACTATATTTCTGGCTCAAAATATCACTTTCAGATTTAGGAATATCATAAAAATTATTCCAAAACATCTGTATTTACGTTAACAAAAACTAAATTAACTATAAAAACTGTGCTTTAGGAAAAAATTGAACAGGATGTTAAATTAATAATTCAGTGTCTTTATGAAGTTATACTTTTAATAATATATATTTGAAGTTTAATAATAAAACGAATATTCTATAATCCAAGAAACCAAGATGCGGCTCCAGCCCGAAAGCTAGGACACCCAGCCTGACAATGGCCGCGAAAGTCTGCAATCTTCTAAAATGCTGCAATGTTAAACATTTTTTATTTAAAATGTTTACAAAATATGTACTATAACTTTATTGAAAATAAGATTTTTTTTCTTAGCACATGCATTTAAGTAGCAAAGCTTTATGAAATCAGGGGAATCATGTAAACTTCTTTTTAAAAAAATGTTCTGGTTCTCACTTTATATATGATTAAGTGAACTTAATTTCAGAAAATATTTATATGGAAAACTATAAATCTCCAACATAACAACTCCTACAATATAACCATATCATTGAGGATGAAACTATTTTTGTCTTTACTAAAATAATTCAAACATTTTCTAATCCTGTGAAACAAGTAACATAATCTTACGCAAAAAATTTTACCACTATAAAGTAAAGTTAGTGTTTCGTCGTTAATTACTTTATTTAATGTATCATTAATAAATGGTTTTTACCCAATGTAAGAACTGATCCTTTTACAACATGTTTATTGAAATTAGCACATATTGTTAAGGTCATAATTCTTTAAAATTGTAGGTTTTTTCTATGAATGCAATCACTTAGAGGTAGAGGTTTTCTTACAAATAAATTACATTAAAAGTCTGGGACACGCAACAAATTCTGACAAACAAGCAAGAATTATGAAAGCCTTAACTTTTAAATGTAATATTTTAACTCCTTTTTCATTAAATTTTATTATTTTCTCTAATATGGCTAGGACATATTACTCTATTTATAACTATAAAAATATTTATCTGAATATTTTAATTTTAAAACAAGTAAAGAAATTTTAGGTCTGTTACCAAAATAAATTTAAGTTTGTGAGAACACCTTGCTTGCACTTTCTGAGCGTGTTTGTATCTCTGTGTGCGCTTTCATGTGCCCTAACATACTTCTTTAAACTGTGCACAGAATTTCACCTAACTATACGTACTTATGGTTCTTATCAACTACATCCAGCATATAGAATCCGACCTTGCTGGATGCCTATTTTCAAAGTTGAGCCTATTTAATATTTTTGGTTGCTATGGCATATCTTGGGTGCCATTCAATTATTTTAAACAAAATTGACAAGTTGTGAGTTCACATCATTATAAATAAATGCATAGCTTAGGTCCTCACTATTCCGACATTTTTAAAAGTAGCACTACTGAATGAAATAAATTATTACACTACAATTTGGGAATTTATCAACCGATTCCTGCTACACAAGTAGTGACATGGTAACCAATTGAAAATAATTCATAATTTACTTATTTTCAGAACGGCCATATTTTTAATATTTTAGGTTAGTGTACCATAACAACCGCATCATTAAAATCAACAAACAGTGTAACTGAATGCCACTTAAAGGTTTTACAATATAATTTCTTATATTTCAGTGCGGCGATGTTATTCTAGCAAATGTGCTACATTTAACNCAGTGTAACTGAATGCCACTTAAAGGTTTTACAATATAATTTCTTATATTTCAGTGCGGCGATGTTATTCTTGCAAATGTGCTACATTTAAAGCATCATTAAATGGATTTAACCCAAACTTAATGAATACCTACTGTGTTCACAAATTTCACTAACTAATAACTTCAATCGCCCGTTATTTCGGAAGAACTGGCAACAAATATTTTATTTTTGGAGAAACTACTTGATTAATTTCCGTCAAACCTGATGGAGTAGAGTGGAGAGAATTGGGTGGCTCTTAACATCGAGGTATTGAGAGCCGATGAATGCGCAGTGAGGTATGGAGCGATGCCGGAATGCAAGGGTGAGAGAAACGGGAGGTTCACGAGAAAAACCCACCGTGCAGTGGAACGTCCAGCACTATTCCCACGTGCGAAAATCCGGGAACGACCCCTCCGGGAATCAAACCCAGTTTGCCCTGGTGAGAGGCGAGTAGTCGAACCCTTACACCATCGCGGCCCATATGTTTAAAACACGCATGGCCTTACTTGAACAGATTTTGAGCACATCATCAAAATTACTTGTGTAAATGTGTAGAGGAAAGTTGGCTTGTTGATTCTGCTAGTCTCGATAAACCTTCGCGGAGTTTTTCTTCTTTTGTGCGTGTTTTATGTTTTAAAACATTTATAAGACTTTTCACTGCTTGCCTTTTCGGCGTCAGCTCAGAGGTCCTACGCCACGTCGTAACACTTTATTACATATACCTAACTATTAGGCATTTTAAAACGAAGATTGGTATGTTGGGAGTACCTATTGCGAACTAACTTATTCCTATCTCATTTATGCTAACTATGACGCGGGAAATTTTGAGATGTTCTAGTTGATTAGAATAAATCATAGTTACTGACAATTTTAGCAAACAAATACCAATTACAAATACTACAACAGTAGGCCTATGCTTGAATTGCACTGTGTGTTAAAGAGAGTATTTCTTTAACAAATACGCCAATTTTAACAAGTGTTTTGAGAACGGGAAACTCTTTACATTAGTTTCTTTCAGTTAAAATAATACGAAAACACAACAAATAAAAAACACGCCGGACGATTTTTCAAAAACTTCTAGAAAAGAAAAACATTTGAAAATTTTGTGCTTGCTTGCCACAGACTTTGTCAACCATTATATTAATATTTTAGTTTGTGGGTGTCATTTTTCGATGCACCCTGTTCATGTTTCACTATGGAAATGAGTAGCGTTTCATATGAACGGTGGTTCAGCTTTTCACACAAGTGCACTTCAGAAAAAAAGCACGCTGTAGAATGCATACTGTGACAACTTCAACAGGGCTAAAAAAATGAAATGTAGTTTTACACACGGAAGGAAAAAAAGGGACAACTTCAACAGCGAAATATGACTGCTGTTTGGCGTCAGCTGACAGACAGGCCACTCAAACATATTTTTCTACAAGCGACGTGGTAAAATCCAAACGTATGCGTAGCCACTCAGTTTGAATGATTATTTAAGACAGGACAAAAGTAATAAAAAAAACCTACTCAAAAAATGTGAAAATAATTTTTAAAATTATATGTTTGCGTTGTTGAGTTTGAAGCGTCATTATGGTATTATTGAACACGTTTGTAACATGAGGAACTACAGGTAACTTTGGTCAACACGTTTTCTTAAAATGAAGTCCGGCCCTTTCTTGGTATTCAATGTCATAAGGGTGAAATATAATAAATCACCGAAGCTAATGAATTTCCCTTAGGTAATAACATTTATATATATTTATTGAATATGCCATTATTTTAGTATGTTGCAGTAATAACAGTACCTAGTAACTTGTGCACATTAACACATAAACTTTTATTTAGCTACCTGAAAGTTATTTGTGGAAGGCCTTACACAAATATTAACTATACCTATTTCTCTAATCTTAGTCCACAAATATACACTTAACATGGAATTAGATGTTAAGAGCTTAGAAAACTTCAGACCGTAAACTGTCAAGCGTTCAAGTATATCCGAGTAATGCATAAGGACATATTTAAATTTAGCGATTAAATGTGACTGCATAAAGTAAAATAACAAAATGTGAAAGTGGCGAACACATTTTTGTAGATTATTTCTTAATATTCCAAAGTATTTGAAAATGCTTGTGTTTACGTAAACTCCGTCCTTTGAACAGTTCAAGTTATTGGATTTGCTTGTGGTTTATAAATCGGTATACAACTGAGCCTGGTATTCATAATCACTTTTGCAATGGAGATCGCATTTGGCACACATCTTGTTTCGGCAGGAAGCGATACTATAAAGCGATTAGCTTGTTGTTTGCGTGTTGTTTACAGTTGAGAGCTCTCTCGAAGTCACGAAAGGCCTCGACCTACCCTCTCGCATCCCGTTAACCTCTCCTTGTACTTATAAATATGTGGCACGCTTTCCGCTGTTTTAATAATTTAGATGCAACGCACTAGCGGATACAACTATTTTACAGTTGTGACGTACTGTACTTTACTCATATACTTGGAGAGATGGTAAATATTTTATACTACAAATTAAAACGCGTACCTCAAAAACTGATGGATTAGATACTCTTGAATTTACCTACTACTGACTCGTCTTCTTGTGGTTTAACGCAGCATAAGTATTTTTTATTTTTAACGACTACCTTATAAATACATTTAAAACAATGAAGGTGAAATTATAAATAGTACACTTATTTTTTAGTAAGGAACTTTTTACGAACTTCGTGGAGCTGTATGTAAAATATCGGAATAAATTTCGTTGTTTGTGTTGGTAATGTTATTACTCTTAATTATTTTAACTATTTTCGTCTGTCGTGGGATTTTCGCTTTTCAAATTTTAAAGAAATATTATAATAATTTCACGCCGCAGCAGAGCGAAGGATGCTTCGGCATAGGAAAATTCTTCAATTCAATTGAGTTTTGAAAGATACTGAAGGGACAGCTCCTCTTGTTCGCTAGGAGTTTGCGAGATCGCAAACATAATGTTTAAGCATACGACCCTGTGTCTCTTAAAACATTCCGGGACACCTGGGTATGAATGAAGTTGTTTACGACAGACGCGAAGAAAAAAAAAATTACAATCACTCACGAAAAGGTTGAGTGACATGGCAATAAATAAAATCACTGGTTTAAATCTTCGCCCCTACTACGTTGCGTTTAATCGTAAGGTAGAAAAAACTTGTCCCGGTGCAAAAACAAAGCTTCATAAAAAAAAGGAAAGCTACAAATGTAAGTAAATAATGTACATATTTGTTACAGTACGTACCATAAGTATGTATGTCGTATATATTGTTTTGTTATAAAAGTTATGTAGGTTTTAAATCGCGACCGAAAACGATAACAATTTCGAATAATTAAAGTATAAATATAAAGAAATGAGAAAATGAAATTCAGAAGAATGCCTTTGCATTACAAAGGCTAATTTTGCGGCCAAAGTAAGAAAAAATTTCATTAGTTTCTCGTAAACTCAATGAAAAAATTTCAAAGTTAAAATGAATGTTAACATCCCTAGCGTACGAGAGCGGCAAAATCTGAAAACATGTTAGATAACATCTTAATACGCTGCCCTGAAAACTGATCGAACAGTTTGAACAGGGAAACACATAAACAAAACATGGGAATGGTATGTTCGTTAGTCGTGTAGAAGGGAATTTCCAAATAAGTCTTCCAGGCTGAAGGTTCGTCAGAGGACTGGCAGCCCTTTACAGTAATCTATATCCTTAACCTTCACAGTAAGCCACCACACAGTATTATATACCAACGACCAATACAAGAAAAATACAAACGATTTAGACTTTGTCGCTGACCTTAGCAGCTCTGCGAGGAATGAGTGCGAAATTAGGTACGGTGTTCAAGAGAGCAAGATGAATGCAGAGGTTACAGATTAAATACAAAAGTAACGAAAACAATAAAGAGTCTAACCAGCGATAAAAAGTTGAGTTTACCAAAACGAAGAGCTAAGAGTGGAGCTCCTTATTTCATAAACGAATAATCAAAAATTTAGGTAGTTAAGTATATAGGGTTTAACGTCTCGCTGTCAGCAAGGTCATGAGAGACAAGCAAGTTGCTCAGAGAATCAGGAAAAAGAAAGGAATCGGCCATATGGTCTATAGTAAAGAGCCATACCCACATACATCTGGACTGATATCGGGAAACCATGGAAAACCGATATCAGAATTGCCGGGCCGGGATTAAAACTCTTACCACCTCACTAAAATTCAAAAATAAAAATGAGAAATTCTTTTCATATAAGTAAGAAACATGATTTAAAATTGAAATAAATTACAGTTTGCTAGTAATATCATACAATATGTTGAGTTCCTATTATTTATAGAAAACTATTAACAACTACATAAATATAGATCAACTTGTGTCACGTGGGAATTAACTATAAGAATTGGATTAAAAAAAGAATATCTCTAATTGATTATGTCCTGGAAAATAAAGAACATATCTCCTCTCGAGTAGAAACTGCTAGTGTGTTTACAGGTGTACATATATCTCGGCCACTGTGTACTTGTAGCGAAAGTTGTAAAACCGACAAGAAAGAGAGCAAAACTAAACTTACGATTAATATAAACAAGAAGTGACCAATATAAATAATTAGCATACTTTTCTCTACGTATGTATGCGAGCAAATTTTTGTCAAGTATATCCTACCGTAAGACTTACTCGCATACACATGTAGAGGAAGGTAGGGCAATTAGTTATATTAGTAATGTATTGTTTTGACTTATCGTGTTTCCATAAACTTGAAAATATGTATCTGGCCCACTTAAAACCTTAGTCCATGGCGTACCGTAGTTTCTTGTTTGTTAAATATGGTAGGAATTGGTCGACTGTTTCATGCTGTACTATCTTAAAAAATGGTGGACCAAAAATTATACGTATTTGCATATGTGATGCATGCAGTTGATATTTTGTGTGTACCAAGTTTGATCGAAATTGGTTAAACGGTATGGTATATATACGACATCTTTAACAACATCTTTAACAACCTTATATATTTATATGGTCACCATGTTGAACATGTATGTCATACATAATTTTAATTACATACGTTATTATGACATATCATAGGATGAGTTACCTGCCAAATTGGCCTGGAATCTCTTAGTCGTTTCTGAGATATGATGTAAAAGCTTTGTTTTTGTAGTGCTATCTTTTCAAATTGCGGAACAACAAAACATATCTCTCTAAATTAAATATTTACATGATAAACTGTCAAATTACGAAATTAGGTGAAAATTGGTTAAATGGTTCCACAGATATGACATGACAACTTAAATATTTTAATAGTCAGCATTTTTTAAATAAGCACACGACATTACATAAAAGTCGGAAGTCCTTGCTAAGTATTATATGCGTACCCAGTTTAAACAAATTCGATTCAAGGGTTTAAAGGTTTTTATGTGCGGTAGGAGGGACACACAACACACGCATATACACACAGATACAGGAAAGTGATCTCATAAGCCTATCTTTCCTTGGGAAATAAGGCCAGAATATGTATAGCACCGGACGCTTCATCAAGAAAGATTACAATACTTAATACAAAAATAAATAGCACAGGGTATTAGGTAATATTGATCCAGTACAAGGAAATTCCCGTAAAATACAGTATGTGAAGCCCTTGGTTCAATAAATGAATTAAAAAAAGAGATGTTACAATAGAGCATAAAAATTATTAAACCCTGTACCCATATATTTCCACTGAAGAAATAGTAAATAAAAAACTACGAAACAAAACATAATGCAGAAATTTTTTGGTCTACAATACGTGAAAAATAATGGAGAATGATATTCATAGAAATGTGAATTATTTAATTAGCAGTGAGACCATACAGTGTAAATTCATATCATATATGATACTCAGTGGAAAGAACAATGTGAATATCAAAAATCTGAAAAACAGAGATAATTCAGTTAAAATATATGTATAAATACCAACGAGAACAAATAATAGAGCAAAAAATAACGAAAGTGTCCCGAAATATCGGTAAAATCCAGAAATCGTAAAGTGTCCAAATTAAATGGAATCCAAGGTACGTTATTGAAATACGGATGTTTATAAAGATTTTAATGAAAGCTGGAAAAAAATAAAGTATTCTTGAAAGCTTACAGAAAGATGGAGATATTCCTCATAAAAAAGTGACCGTATCGCTTAAAAAAAATTGTAGTACTATTAGTCTCCTCAATTCAAGATGTAAACTATATGCTGTAGGGGAAATGTGGGTAGCCCAGGACATCAGGTAGCCCCGGACAATGTAAGTTCCTCGTGTTACACGCTAGGTAGCAGCACATCTCAGCAACACCAAAGGATGTCTTTATCTACGGCGCCATTAGCGAGGAGCCGAGGGAGATGCACGGACGCAGTAGCTTGTTGTGCGGGGTTTAAAAGTTTTGTGCGTTGTTGAAATTGTATCGTGTAATATTCTGTGTGGCCAATTACTACACTGGAGGTATGCAGGTTACTATATATTTGTTACAGAATGTTAATTGGAATCTCCTTTTACTAGACCTATAGTTTCATTGACTGGGAATGTTTAGTTTGTTTCATAAGACCGTTTATTGTGAGGCTTCTGGCGGGTATCGCCGGACAGACTGAATGAGGATAGTCACGGACTTCATTGAGTATTTAAAAAACCAAATTTCACTTGTGTTTCTTCAAGGTGTGCTAGCACACTTATGGGTTTGAATGTCCATGCAGCTGCTTCCTTAAATAGCATTCAAAGAAAACAATTCTGCAACATTATGTTGTTTGACAAAATGAAGATGTCACAAGATAGGCCTACAGGGCGATTATATCAATTAAATTTTATAAGTATTTTTAATATAATAAAATTTGCACTGTAGTTGTTTTCGTTTGGTTTGTGTCGTATTAATTATTAAATAACTGGCTGTACCCACTTCTCCGCTCTCATGGACTACAGAATTATTGTTTAGGTTTTTAAAATAAAGTCCATGCTTTGTATACTTTTTGCTGACAATGTCTGCACTTGCTGAGTCCAATGTGCACATCTTCGTCAGTGAATGTTGCTTGTGAATTAAATTGTAAAAACGCTTATTAGTATTTCTTTGTCATAGATAGATATATGCTACCACGGAGTTTTATTTAGGTATTTTTATTCTACACAATTATTTACTACATGATATTGTTCCATCTTTAACGGTTTAGACAGCGTATTGCCAGAGAGCGCGCTGGCGGCAAACTTTTTTCCGACTTGATTGACTATTATCGTCACTGTTTATTCCTTATGTTACTATACGTAACAAAATATATATTTAAACCTGGCCAAAGAACATAGCTATGAATTAAAAAAAAACACCTAAATTGGATAAGTGGTTCTCGAGTGATAAGCGCACTAACACACAGACAGACAGACAGACAGAGAGACGTTGAGTCTTACAATATGTATATGTACAATATGTATCTGTTCGGGAAATTATGCTCACAGATTCGATGAACACACGACTGTCATAACACTCCAAGGAAATTAACTACCACCAAGGAAACAGTTTAGCCTAATGGAACATTCAAAATTTCTATAAACATGCGTAGACCTATTTAAACGATGTTGTATCTACTCTATATGACTTCATGTGACTCAAAAATAATCAATGTCATTTATTATTTCTTTATAGATTCTACCAGTAAGATGACTAAGGTCACAGGTGTAAGTACAACCCGAGGTTCCTGGACTACGGATTCTATGAAAGCGGGCATGGATAATGTTTTATCTGGAGCAAAAACAGTTAAGGAAACCGCTATAAAATTTAATGTCCAAATAAGTTATCTCCGGGATCGTATTGCATGTATTAGAAAAGACAAGATAGTACACTAGAACCTAAATTAGTTCGTTTTGTGATTACGTTTTCACCTAATTTTGAGTCTATGTTGGCTGATCATGTCAAAGAGTTAGATGACCTGTTAATGGGACAAAGTAAGAAAGAATTCCATAAATTGGCATTTGATTTGGTAGAACATCTTCATATTGAGCACAGGTTTAATTGAACCAAGAAGTCTGCTGGAAATGCTGTTTACAAATCGTTCATGAACCGATTTCCACAGTTGAGCTTACGCTTGCCTGAATCAACGAGCTTAATGAGCTGTGTTGGTTTCAACAAGCCAGAAGTCATGCTATTTTCTGAAAAAACTGCATTTGTTAAAAGAGAATGAGTTCCCACCCTCTCGCATGTATAACGCAGCCAAAACAGGTGTTTCAAGTGTCCACAACAATTCCAAGGTGTTATAAACAAAATTCAAGAAGCAGGTTGGCAAATTAACATCTGCAGAGAGAGGTAGAAACATTACTTTAATGTTTTCTATGAACTCAACAGGACATTTCATCCCTCCGCTATTCATATTTCCTAAAATAAGAAAGAACGAAAGGTTGATGATCGGTGCTCCATACGATGTAAGGCCTTTAGCTCAGCCACATGGCTGGATGGATTCACAAACGTTTCTCAGCTGGCTCCAGCATTTTGAAAGGCATTTGCATCCAAGCAAATAGAATCCTGTGCTCCTCCTAATATGGGATGGGCATGCTAGTCACAAAGATCTTTCTGTTTTGAACTTTGCAAGAGAGCCCAGCATTCATATGCTCAGCACTCCACCACACACCACACATAAAATCCAGCCGCTGGACAGAACTTTTATGAAGTCATTTAAGTTTGCATTTTATGAGGCCTCTGCTTTAAGGATGAGAAATAATCCTGGCATCCGTACCACAAACTATGAGATCGCAGCATTAGTTTCGAGTTTGAATAGCAAATCATGCCATCTTGATATTGCTATGAATGGGTTTGCATGAATAGGGATTCGCCCATTTAATTTAGAAATGTTTTCATACTTAGACTTTCTTCCATTCAAGATTAGAGAAATCCCAGAGCAGCAGTTTGTGAGTGAAAGGTCACTGAAACAAAAGAAAATTTGGAAAATAGACCTAGGCTTAATTCCACAACCACAACATACGGAACTGAAAAACAGANACTGAAACAAAAGAAAATTTGGAAAATAGACCTAGGCTTAATTCCACAACCACAACATACGGAACTGAAAAACAGACGAACTTGCCTACAACTCTGATGGATAGGCCTAGGCATAGTTTCACAAGAGTTTCAGTTTCAACATCTGGAAGTAAAAATAACACAACTAAGAATATAACAAATATGAGTAGTCCACCAGTGTCAGCGTAATCATCTGGTGGGGAAAAATTGCAACAAAGCCTACAGAAATCATGACTAGCCCAACAGTGTCAACCTCATCATCTGAAAGTGAAAAAGAAGCAACCAGTTCTACAAACATAATCAGCCCTAACAGTCCACCAACAGCTAAAAAGACAACCCAATCTAGAGACTTCGCAAATTCAGACTGCAGTTCAAAGAATTTACATTCTCTCCTGACAAAACTATTGCCATTTCCTGATGCTAGCAATAAAACGCAAGTTTCCAGGAAGAGGAAAACACAGAGAAGACAAATATTAACTTCCACCCCATACAAAAAATGGTAGAAGACAATATACAAAACAAGAAAAGAAAGACTGTGTATGTTACTAATCCCAAGTGCAAGAACAAATTTATGGGTTTAGGATCAAGTGAGTCAACTACCACAAAAAATCGTTCAAGGCCGGCAGCGTTAGAACCTGAAGACGACACAGAATGCCTATTTTGTGGGGAGAACTTCCTTGAAAATTGGATACAGTGCTATTTGCGCAAAGGCTGGGCGCACGAGGGCTGTGCTAATATAGATCCAAGTGATATTTTCTATAACTGTGATGTGTGTACAGGCAAAGGATGCTTCAAAGCAAGGCATTAGACACTGTCCGGGGCTGCTTCTCAAAATATAAATAATGATATTTTTCACTGTTTTGTAATCTGGTAAAAATAAACATCTCTAACTCATACTTACTTTTTGAATTATGTGTTTAGTATTAAATTGTATTATATTTTATACTCCATATATTTTGTTTGTAAACATCTGTTTTGTTAATGTCGTAATTATGATTTTCCCTTAAGTGACCGGGGCTACCCATATTTCCCCTAACTATAAACAAAAACTATTATAAAATACCGGTACAAGTAATAACAAAGTATTTTGATAGATGTTTTCATTTCGAAACATGTACCCGCAAGCGAAAAAAATATAAAGACACAAGCAACATTTAAAGAATTAAAAAAATTTATATATATATATATATATATATTATAAAGTAAATAGGAGTCATCTGTCGTCGATTATGAAAGAAACAAGATATTCGCACCATTTAGTAAACAATATAATACACTTATTAATGAAGGAACAAAGATAAAAGCGAAACAGGGTTTTCAAAATTAGAACTCGAAATTAATGGAAGCATCACCAAGGCATGTCAGTGAATTCAGATTCATTTACTGTTCCTTCATTTGTGTTTTTATAATGTTCTTTAGCGGGGTTCATGCCCGATCAGTTTCACATTGTACAAACTGTTACAGTATTTAATAGAGGCATAATTATATTTATTGTCTCAATGGTTTGCTTCCTGTCGATGCTTCTTAGAGTTGAACGTTATTCTAACGCAGTTATACGTTAGCTTTAGTTACTAACCTCTATTTTTTTTCTTTACCACTGAACGTATGGAATATACCAACGCAGTAGTGACAGTGGCCTGTAAGTATGTTTCTGTTAATTGTGTTTATGATTTTGGTAAGAAGCTAGTATTTATTAATGATTGTTAGTGTATAACCATGCGTATAGTTCGTAGTTTACTTGACCCAGCTTTATGGTATTATTTTTTTTCGTCTTAAGGTATAGCTCTCTCATCCAAGGTGCGGAAGATTCCGGCCTTGGTAATACACAAATGGTTTGAGGTAAAATTGTAAGGATTGTCTAGCGTGCTTCTGTTTTTTTTTGTAGATTTTGGTTGAATATTTTTGATTATTGTAGCAAATATAGACTTTTAATTCTATAAGTCGTCTTTGCTATTATGTCAAACTATTACATTTACAAAATGAACATAACTTTTTTGTTTATATTCATATAAACACGATAATATGGCTTTTTCAAGGCTTAAAAATATTTTCAAAATATGATTAAGAAGAAAAACATTATTACCACAAAGCTGGGGCAAGTAAACTACGATCTACGCGAAAATGGTTATACACTAACAATCATTAATAAATACACGCTTTTTACCAAAACTATAAAAACACAGTTAACCGAAATATACCTAGAGGCCACTGTCAATACTACGGTGATATGTCTCATACATTCAATGGTACAGGAAAAAAAATAGAAGTTTGCAACTGAAGATAACGCACAACTTCGTTAGAATGAAGTTCAATTCTAAGAAGCATCGACAGGAAGCAAACCACTATGACCAAAAATATAATTTTGTCTGTATTAAATACCGTCACATTTTGGTCTAGTGTAAAAGATGAATCTTGTCGATCATGAATCGCACAAGAGAACATTACAAAAACACAAAAGACGGGACAGTAGACAAATCCTAATTGACAGACATAACTTCGCTAACAGGCTTGAGATATCTTGGGATAATAATACTTAATTAGCAAAGGAACCGTCAGTTTGCTTTTAACTTTTGCAAAATATTTAATCAGCCAACAGAGTTTTGAAATTAAGGCAATACGGCCGTGAGCCGTGAATCAGGAGTCGTGCTGAGATAAAAATATTCCAGCTAACTGACCAGCCTACAATTTGCCACAAACTCCGGCCAATCCGATAGGAGCTATCCTCCCATTATTGCCACAGTTTTGCCAATTAAAGTGAAACATTCATGAGCTCGAATAAGAAAATGTTTCCCTCTTATGTTGGCGAAAATTGTTTTCACAATTTATTTTTATTCAAACCAGATTCTATTACTTTTTGAGAATGGGAACATATATAATTTACCGAAATGTAATGACTAACTTGTTTATTTGTACTATCTCATATTCGTGGCTGTTTTATGACTCTTTTTTTTATTGTTTTGACTTCATTCATTTGTGTTGCTCTGTGCATGAGTTCATCATAATTCCTTGGCTTTTTATCTGCTGACTCTTGGTTTTTAGTTCTATATTGTGTTTCGGTCGTTTCTCGTTGTATTGGTGCTTTTTTAAATGTATATTCGACTTGTGTTCTGTGCCAAGCACCAGTTTAGGATTTTTGGTTTCCTGATATAAAATATTTTTCATATTTTGTATATGTTGTCAATTTAACTTTATTCAATTAAAATTTTTTAATTGTCGACATCTGAGAATTATTCAGAGTTTCGCACCATTAATGCCTGTAAGTAAACGACTTTTAAAACATTTTCTTTGTCTGCTCTCCATGGTTGCACCGACTTCTGGTTTGTATTTTCTTCCTTTCTTTGCTTCTATTTTGTAGTTAGAGAGGGAAACTTTTATGGATCCATTAAATTCTGAACATAACTAAAACGCACATTTGTCACTGAACTTAAAAGATAACTGTTGATTGCTCAAGTGTTCAATGTATGTAATAAAAAATACGCGATACATTAAATTAAACACAACATATAAATATTTATCACCTCTCACATCACTGGAAAATATGTGGGTTGGTCCTTACACTTCATATCCACACAAAATGAACATGAACGTTAATTTGACGTATATGGCAGATACATACATCAGTACAGTGCACGATTCAAACAGCGATGTTGAACTGAGCATGGTTATTGGTATCTAAGGTTGTGGTCATTCTATGCACTAAATCGCAGGGAAGACCCTCACTCTGCGTTACTGTGGGCGATGTAGTGGCAGAACTGGAATGTAGGGGAGTCATATCACACCAACTCACATCCGGAAAGCCGTAAACATTGACAGATCACGGCTGTCAAAGTCTCAGATCAAATCATTAGGTTTCGCTACAAAACAGTTTTTCATTCTTTATTTCGCTGAGTCCCGGGAAACCATCAAATTTTCCCATCCCCATTCGTATCTTTCACGCGCAGGGCACAGAGTTGGCGAATAAAAAATTTTCGTAGTGTTTCATATAACTATGGGAATCCAACAGACCATCGTACTATTGTACTAATAAGAAATTTGTAAAAAATAATAATAATAAAACTCTCATTTTCTGGCAGCACGCTAGAAATAATTATCCTGTTTATATTCGAGTCGGCCCTAAATGATTACTGTCTTTTGAAGCAACGAGGACCCATTTTATATTTTCACTTTTTTCTATCGGCATCGGAAAATTATGTGTGTACACTATGAGGATAAGTGGATCCCATCATTGCCCGGAACACCATCCATATATTAAAGTGATGCAAAAACCAGTTATCACTACACTCTAGTACAAATTGGAAGAGCATCCTTTCAAAAGACAAATCTTGCAACGTTTTGTGGCGGTCCGGGCGTGGCTGATATCTGGCAAGCGTTTCTTATAGAAAGTGTTTTTCTTACGGATAAGTTTGGAGGAAGTCGGAAGATGAGGTTAAGTTTTTTGTGGTTTCATCTCGGTCCGATAGTTTTAGTGCCTGGATATGTGACTGTCAAGAGCTATGCTGCAGTTTTGTACATTTTAAAACATCCTACGTTAGAGCAAACATTTGGAATTTGTCCATTTATCCATTTTATTTTTTGCTTGAGAAAGCATCCAACCTTAAGGTGCCCGTGTGCCTGGCGTGCGAACTTGGCTGCAGTGTGTGTGTAACACACGCTTTTAAAACAAACTATTTCACGTGTGCATTATATGTTTGCTCTGGAAAAAAATAACTCTTCTGACTAGAGCGGAATACAACTTTTGACAGAACACACTTACTACAAACACTGTTTTGTAGCTCTTCTACATGGCCAACAAACGACATTTTTAGACTCCTATAACTTAAAATATTCCGGACGAATCCCTACGGAATTCTGCTAGAGACATTCCTCCAACAAAGTTATAGGGCCACCGCTTAAAGTTCCATAGGCACACGCAGCAAGACGAGAACACTGTACGCTAGTTCAGAGCTCTGCGTGTAGTGGCCATAACGCACTTGATGTGCGTGGCAGTGTCGCTCGTATCGCTCCCGCGCTTCTTGGTTTCAAACGTGGAAAACAGCTCCGAATAGATGCGCCGCTTTAAAAGAAGTTATAACTGAGTGGTGTGAGGAAATGTGAGTGAATGAACTTCAATGAATCGTCCAAGGCACTAACTTCAACTCTACTGAACACCTCTAAAATGATTTGGTGTACAAGTTGAAAGCCAGATAAAGTTACTCAGAGCTGTTCATCATATTGAAAGAGGACTGTGACAAAATTCCTGCCACGCTTACATTAGAATTTTACGGGTCGTTGGCTATAATAATATTAACATACGATAGTAAGACATACGAAAATATAAAAAATAGTGAAAACAAATCCAAGCGGAAGAAATGGATATCTCCTAAAAATAAACTGAAGTAAACCAAGATAACATAACATTTAGGAAATCACGAAAGAAATAGACGTGCATGCCTTGTAAGTTAAAACGCAATGACAATGTTCAAAGAATGTAAGAAACAATATTATTCAAAATAGCTTTAAATTATTAAAAAAAAAAAAAGACTGAAGAAACACAGTTATTATCATAAAAAGATGGAATCATAAATTATGAAGCCAGAACACGCAAATACATAGTCCTTGAAAGAAATTCAATAATGACGAGAAACTCCGTTCTTCCCGAGTAATAACATTCGGCTTCAGGCTCACAACCAGCACAGTTGTTTTGGGATATTATTATACCTAGAGAAATATGTATGTGATATTAGAGTTACAAGTGGAATATCTTGATTATAAGGACAACAGTACGGCTTGTTTGTAGGAGCCTGAATCTGAAGAGAAATAAATTTACAGATAAGAGCTTGCACTGGTACATAGTTGCACTTCAAAAAGTTCTGTTTGATAAAGTCATATATTTTCGTTTATCACTCGACGACCCTCTTAAAGTACTAATATATTTATAATCTTTACCCTATTACCATATTTGAAATAATTATACTTATTAATGAAAATGTGTTAAAGTTACGTAAAAAATTACACACAAACTATTAAATAATTCCTCGATTAACTAACAAGATTAAAAATGCTCTATGTGTACTACACGTACTTCAACATCAATACGATACATAAATTCGTCCCAAACGAGTCTGCAAGACTCTTCTTCCACAGATTTACTGCAGCCGTGATTCAGTTTTTGAACTCATTCAGATCAGCGTGTAATAGTGGAACAGAAAAAAAACCTCATTTACGTATCGCCTCAAGAAAAAGTCACAGGGTGTAATTTCTGAATAGCTTGGAAGCCGGGTGTAGTGTCAAGCCTTGGGGTCCGAACGTTGATGCGGAAGAAACGTCCCAAGAAGACGAAAGTCATCCAGCCGATTGCACTAACCTTCTTGGAAATAAAAATCTTTAGCTTTGCGTAACAAATCAGGCAGTTTACTTAAATTAAATTAAAATCACCCAACTGGAGCTTTTTAAAAAGTTACTAAATAATTTAAGAAGAAGTTGAATTTTGAATACCATGAATGAAACACTAATTCAAAACCATTCCGATAAGAAAAATAAAATTTCTCAACAAATTTGTAACATTTTTTTAAACATTAATTTGAATGATTTCTACAAAATTAAATATATCATAGAAAATAAAGGCATTTGAAAAAACACTCCTCCTCACACGTAAATGGTAACAATGGCCAACACACATTTCGGTGCCCTGAAACTTCGATCCATATTTAAGAGTTTTTGGGCCACTGGAACACTATTTAACCAAAATTAAGTAGTATTATTTATCACAAAAATGCTGGGTTCCCAAATTATTGTTTACACTCCTTGCATATAACTGAGAAAATTTGAAATACAAAATTATGAGATTGCTTGCATTTGGATGGTGTACGGGGCAACGTTGGGTATGTGCAAATGTAAAAAAAAAAGCTAAAATGTTCAAAATGTCCACCATCAGTAACAATAAATCTGCAACGTTACATAATAGAACAACATACACAGCTACAGTTTCCATGGGAGTAGATTCAAAGGCGATCACAGTTGCGTCTCTCGTGACATCCAGTGTCCATGGCTTTGTGGCGTACACTGTGTTCTTCAGAGTTCTCCGTGGATTAACTATAACAGTTTTGAATTTGGAGGTCTGGGTGGATACCCGACACTTTCTCGTTGGCCTCTACACCACCTAACACATTTTTTTTTTCATCCAGGAGCGACCGTACGTCCTGATAGTAATGAGGCGGTACACCATCCTGCAGGAAAAATCAATCGTCATTTGCGTAGAGTTGGTGAACGGCTGGCACAATATTTCCTTGCAACATGGTAACTAACTTTCACCTGTCATCGTTTCGTCAAAGAAGAATGGATCCATAAGTCATTTGGCACCGTACTGTTAACCGAAGAAGATTTACTTGCTCTATCACAATGTGAGGAGTTTCATCTGCCCTGAACACACAGTTGTGGCAGTTGACAGTTATATTCAATTTAAAGTTTGCCTCATAGAACCAAAGAATAGCGCCAGTAAAATATTTGTTGTCGTTACGCATGTTCACAAAATTCGACATGTCTGTCAGGGTCGTCTTCATTCAAAGCATGAAGTAACGTAGGAATGTAGGGCCTCAACTTAACTCGCTATAAAATGCGATGGACATTTGATTTACTGATACCTGACTCATACGCAGTTTGATATACATACTTAAACTTTCCGGACGAACGTGTGGATGTGTGCAACCCTTTGTACGTTATCATTATCTTCCTGTACTTTCTTCACATCACATGTAGTTCCGTCCCTCTCGATCTTGTGACGCAGACGTGCCATTGTTACACGTGACGGTGTAGCAGTATCGAATTCTGCCCACTATTGTCTTTGCACCTTAGTCATGTACTCACATTTCTAATAACTCTTTAAAATCCATTTAACTTGTTCGAAAGGAAACCCTGTCACTTGCGGCATTTCCTCTACAATTGCTGTGCTGCCGCTCGTGGCTGCAAACGGAACTGACGAAAGCAGAATTGCTAAATGCTCTCGCACATAACCAAAACATTGTCCTTGTGGAGTCAAATACATGCACTCCCATAAAATACTTTTATAGTTTCTCTGTCATTAACGTACACCACGTACAAAACAATGTCGTTGATATTCAAGAATGTTTTTTGTTTGACTTTCTGAAATCCCATCTTCCATGGTTTCTCTCTTCCACGGCTTTTATATCTTGGTGAAATATTTCACCAAGACATATTTCGCGTAAATCATCATGGTTGTATGGAAAGTAATCCGAGGGTCTGTAAAAATTTTTTATATTCATTTTACAAATAAGCTTATGAAAGTTTAATTACATATCTTCTATTAATTCAAAGTAGTTGTCTACCTTGTGGTTGCCAATTTTTTTTTATACAAACCAATTATTACAAAGCACTTGATTTTATGAATTGTGAATCATTTGCAAGCTATCCTATTTGGAAAACATAAAATATTCCAGCTTTCCGTTTCTCCACACTAAGTGCAGAATATTTACTTTATATGTATTTAAAGCAAAAAAATTTTGTTCAAAGCCATTGCAAACTGTTTCATCAGGTCAAGCAGGATATGCAATGCTGGCAGAATAATTCTGTCCCTTCAGCTAAAGGTATGTTGATCGCATCCCTGCTCCAAAACCAAAATATATTTTCGCAAAGCCAATCTATCCTTAACCAATAGTCGTGTTTGGCTCTCCTATTTCATGGCCATAAAAACCAAGGATAGTTGGTTTAGCCACTTTGCTGACAGAGGAAGATATGTTTAATCTTCAGAGTTATACAGATGACCAACTTTTGCTCTTGATATTGTATCTTTTGCAAGACAAGGGAGATTGCCACTTACTCATCATTCATACTGGTAGTGTGATCAATTTTAATTGAACCGTATTTGTTACCATTGTGTAAAATAATATATTTAAACTCCTCCATAAGTTATCAAAGAAACGGAGCCATTAATTTGGCATCTGCTTCGGTAGACTCATTTTATCGAAGATCTCTAACGTTATTGCAATACACGAAGTTTTCTTTCCGATATTAAAATGTAAATTTTGTACCAGTCGGACCGGCATTTTTATCTTTAAACCTCTAGGCAATAATTCAGATGACTCTGTGGAGAGATTTAGATCCCTGATGAAATAACTCAGTTCATTTTGGTGAAAACGTTGAGGGCTTGATGAAGTTTCTACAAATTAACTAAAACAAATTCATATTTCATTAAATTATGGTAACATAATTATGGAGTAGGCACTTTATCAGAATGTGGAATAGTTCATATTGCTGAATGTAGGTCAGAACATGTCCAATGACTGCGATTACTTCGGTTTATGCCTATAATATTAAAGGACAAAAGTAACAGTCTTATAATTGGTTACTTTGTTCCCTGCAAACCACCAGTACACCAAATTTCATGCAACCTTGCTTTTCATTTGTTCATTGTCGCAATTTCTCCGTGCAAGTTTTGCGTACAATATAGGAGGCCCACAATTTATTTTGGTCAGCAATTTTGACACCAAAATATTCTAAGTATGCCCCCGAACTCAGAAATAGATTTCCTACTTTCCTTCAGTATGTATTCTCCACACATGTAGCAAAATATGGATTGTTCTTGCAATATTTTTGTGTGGCAGCCATAAACTCAGTCTGCAAAACTTAAATTGTGCTGTTAGTCATATACAGACACACACAGCTAAAAAGTAATAGCAAGAAATTTTTTTATTACAAATTCTTCAGTTAGAAAATTTCGATGATGATCGTTCTACCAACGATACACTCGCACGCACTCTATTACACTGTTTTTTGTTATGCACTAAAACACAACAGTGCCTGCGAGACTGTGTACTTGCATTCAATATTATATTAAAATATATACATATATATATATATATACAAATTAAAACTGTGAAACTGAGAGCTGTGAAACAAGTTGTACTTTACCCAGAAATATGCCGATCGTTTTTTTTAAATCGATTCCTTTTCAACTTATGGAAATGTGTCATTCTGCTTCAGTAACGCAGGAAATAGTTTCAAGTATTTATTAAAAATCTGCAAAATAATTGTTTTATGCTATTTATTCCAAACTAGGGCTGATGTGACCAAATGAAAGCAAATTTCGGAATCACCATCCTCAATATACCGACAATTAGGTTTAATATTCAAGGCACCAAGGAAAACACTTTTTTTTTTGGCCTGTGTTATTGTATAGCGAGAGCACATCTTTAAAATAAATGCTTCCGAGGAAACAACATTTACTTTTTGTATACGTGTATAAAAAATACAGAATTGCAAAAAAATGCTAACATATGAGGCAAACCTCTAATTTACAATACAATTTATTGATGCCATTACTACTTTTATTATTAAGTAATGTTGAAAATACATTAATTATATATTTTCTATTATAAGAGCTGCTGATATTTATCCATTATTTTGAATGCACGAGTAAGCTATTAATTTAGGTAATGATGTTTGATCTGAACCATTATGCACTATAACTATTCAATTTAGCTTTAGAGATAATTTTATTCAGGAAACCGGTATTATAATACATACTGGCTCGTCTGCAGTAGTCTACACGATAAATGAAATCACGATAGTAAAGGTCAGTGTAGTAAGAAAAACACAAGTGGTACATTTATATCAGAATACGTTTGCTCTTGTTAAAGTCTAGCCACTTCAATAGCGTGACTGGCAACGTTGCAATCTCTCACTCGTTGCCTTCGTGTTAATTTTCCGACACCGACCTTAGGAATTTTACGAGTAGCTGGCGGGTCTAGTTCACCCTCCATACTGACAAACCATTGTGGTCATTATTTCCTAGTTTCTTTGAGTAAGCAGAGGCTTTATTCGGCGCTAATGTCTGAGGTTCCAACAGCCCTTGGGATATCATATTATATTCATTATCTTGATTCCTGAAAGTAAAACACTTGACCATTTTAGGCTGTACAAAATGTCATTACTTATTCGTTTATACCGGACCCCTGTGATTCAAGGAAAACCATTCTTCAATCGTGATGAACAATTGTGGTTCATCCAAAATGCTAACTAAGGTGAGTGAGAAAATCGGTTTTCGGCTCCCAGTGCTAGTGCATATGCTGCGAGTCGAACTACCGGCTTCAAGCCTGTTCATCTTACTTCGGTCAGTTGACCAGTCATAGCAAGCCTTTTCACAAGTACAATGCAGATTGACATCATTTCTCTCATCCGGAGCCAGCGACGAAACTCGACTATTGTGCCTGGCATTCATAAACTAAGCATAGGTTTTCAGTAACTTTGGGGGCCGTGGTGGTGTAAAGGTTAGACTACTCGCCTTCCATCAAGACGAACCGAGTTTGATTTCCAGTGGGGTCACCTCCGGATTTTCGCATGTGAGAATTGTTCCGAACGATTCCTCTGGTTGGTGGGTTTTCTTGGGGATATCCCATTTACCCCGTCCTTGCATTCCGGCACTGCTTCGTACTCACCCCGGCTTCACCCTCATAGGCTCTCAAGACCTCGATGTTAAGGTGGCCACCTGGTTGAAGGAATTTTGCACGTCTGAGACCTAAAAACGTGGGAGCGCTAGGGACGACCGAGACATGCGCATCAACACACTCATCGCCTCTTCGCGCAAAGCACTGTGCTAGCGTGCAGTCTTGCCGTCGATAACGCGCCTCAATGAGACTTTCAGTGGATACCCTACCATTTTATTACGTAAAAATAAAAAAAATGCTTTATGCATGTCCGTATTCCTTTATTAATGTTTTCTACTAGAATTTTCATACCTAACAATGGCCGTGAAAACACCCGTTGGAGCCATTTCTACTATCACAAAAACTGCTTTAGAGAAAAATGGAGGAACTGAGTTATAATGTTTGCCTTTGTTGTTTTGGCTATCGGTAATTTTTTACTGGTTTACTGTAATTATTTGTCTTTCATTTGAATACTTTGTTGGCTTTCGTCTGACTAATGTCCTATAAGTTTTGTTTTCGATTTGAATATTGTCTTAGGTGTTATTTTCCTGGTGGCCAGTAAGGTTCTCTTTTTCATTTGAGTGATAAGACTATCCCCCACCTGGTTTCCTGATTTCAATAATGTTTAAAACTATTTAAGAAGTTAGTGCTTCAGTATTTCTGGAAAACGTAGCTTAATATTTTGGTTTACTTCTTACGGAAATGAAAATTTAAATTAACAATGGGGCTATGTTACATCACATCATTGTTCCTTTAACAAGAGATGGAGTTGTGGTCTTCTGCTATCTTTCATATCCTCATCCCAACCCCCTCCCTCAATCCGATTTTACCTCTAATTTCTCACAACAGCCACCTAAATATGTTTTGTCACGTACAAGAGTGCTAAAAGAGAAATCAGTTAATGAATCGGCACAGAAATATGCGGGAAAGAATTATGCAGTTCGCGATTTCGCGGTAGTTAAATCCTAATAATATTATACCTCTATTGTTCACAGGAATATGGTGACCAGGTATCCAAAGTAGATCACTGAGATGAACAGCACAGCTGTAGCTAGATATAGCAGTAACAAGGCGAGCATTTTCATGGAAAGTCAAAGCTCCTAACCTGACCAATGTGTAAACACATGGGCATGACACGTTATAAGTGCAAGTATTGCACTGCCCTCAAGCGGAACTCAGAGGCCCACAGAATGTGCTGCAGCACTGGAAAGGTGCAGCTATCTCCTGCGAACCTCCATCTGAACCCCTCTGTAGTCTTCCACTACATACTTAGTTCATGGACCACATTCAAAAGAAGAATCTCTACTTACAAATGACATCATTCGGTGTCAAAGGCATTAAAAAATATGCTTTCATCTTCACTTTCAAGGCATAAGAGCAAGTTTATCACCTAATAAGTGATGCATTGTTAATATCTGAACAAGAAGTTCATTTAAGATTTTTTTTCCATGAGTGAAGGCGACGGGAATAGCGCCTAACCTGCGGTCCAGCAGAGGTTGCTAAAAAATTTGCAGAACATGTTTCACTTGGCGAACATATTCGTAAATCATATTAAAGAGTGTCTTGAAAAATGTTATTATCGACTGCAAACAGTCTGAGTTTATCACTCATGCATGCAAAAACTCTGTGAAGTTCATGTATGTCATTTTAACACACCAACTGCAAGCAAGGTGGCTTTGGTGATGGATAGCCAACACATTTAGCAGCGATACATCATTATGCAGAGCCCCGTTAACATAATGCAGCGTATTAGTATGCTCGACAGATCCACCTACTCTCTACATTACCCAGTCGCGTTCTGCCATGTAGATGATGTGTACACTATTTTCCCTCCTCAATATGATCCGAAGAACAAACTGACCCTTTGGAAGACAGTATACAAAGTGAACTTGCCTACCGCCTCATGGTTAAAGGAGGATTACAGAATCACTTAGTGTACTTCCGGTAGAGATGTATGCAAAAGCGAGACTGAAATGTTTATTTTTAAAATATTGAAACACGCGCAGTTGAAGGCAGTCAGTTATATAAAAGTTAGAAAACACTTTAGAGAGAAAGGATGCTCGTGTTCATGATCTTGGTCAGACTAAGATTTTCACCACCATTGAGGGGCAGCCATAGATGTCTCAATATCATTTTTCTTAGTGTATGCCATATGAAAGTTTAGAAAACGATGGCTTTCATCTTTACCAGAAAAAGTTGGTATTCCATAAACACAAGAAGCTTTTCGTGATGGCTTTCAAAAATTCATTAGGTTTCTTTCTACATCTTTGTTTCACTTCAGACGCAGACATTAATGCTTATAAATAGATGTTCTGTTCAACTTAAGTTCCGATTTGTCTTCATAATCCCATTATCACTTGTTATTTCCCACAAGTTCTTTCACATTGTTATTGCATCATGCATGCCCTTTCATCCCACATCCAGAAGAACTTCACTGATTTTCCAAAAATGTATCTGTGTTATGCTTCCTCCCACAACGAAAAAGATACTGGTCTGCTTGCTGATGAACCATACCGATCCATGGATCATCCAAATTTTTATGCTGTTTCCCTCGTAACTGCACCTCCCTGGATTTTCATTTATTGACTAATTACATGAATGACATATTCTCGTTGGACCAGGGTAGCATGCGTATGCCTTGTATAGCGCGCTGTTATCCTAGTGACAAGAGGGCATGTGTTATCGTGCTGGAAGACTGGTTCCTGCAATGTGTAGAAATATGGTTGGAGGACAGAATTGATAACGTCATGGATGAACGACGCATCTGTCACACTTCCCTGNGCAATGTGTAGAAATATGGTTGGAGGACAGAATTGATAACGTCATGGATGAACGACGCATCTGTCACACTTCCCTGGATGAATACGAGAGGCAATCGGAATGTGTAACCCCCATACCATAATCGCAGGTGTGGCATCCGGTATGGTGAGCGCGAATGCANACGAGAGGCAATCGGAATGTGTAACCCCCATACCATAATCGCAGGTGTGGCATCCGGTATGGTGAGCGCGAATGCAAGGTGGATTGTTCCGTCCACCGGCACTTCTACGAACGCGAACACGGCCATTACTTCATCGAAGGCAGAAATGAATCTCATCACTGAACACCATTGCTCTCCATTCGCCTCTCCAACACACACACTTCCGGCACCACCGGAGATGTTCACGACTATGAGCAGGTGTCGGGTAAACGTGGCAGAGGAACATGAGAATCTTGAGCTACAGCCAAAAATCGATTATTTATTATTCGTGCAGAAACATGAGAGGCCCCAGTGGCTCTAACTGCACGTTCGGTTGCTGTTCTGTCAGTCAGGGCAGCCCGAACTATCTTTCTGTCAGAGTGCTGATCAGCGCAGCGAGTTGTTACTGGTGGGGTCAGGCGGCTGTGGGAACACTCTGTCACTCATATTCTGCAACACCGATGTACAACTGACGCGTCATGCCCCAAGTGAGTACAACTCTGCAGAATGTGCAGTCACCTTCTCGGAGTTGCACTATACGGCCATACTCATAATCACTAAACCGTTTAATTATTGCTCGCTGTAGTCTTCCATGCATTGCAGACACACTCTGTGATATGCACACAATGTAATCGCACAGTCAACTAGACTCGTCGTGCTGTTAGAGGACCTGCGATAAGACATGTGTTCTAATATCTGAAGGCGAGTAGTGCACTGCCACTTACGATAAGAGTGTCCCCTACACACGAACAGTTCGTGTTATAAAACCCATTTGTAATAGTTAAAAAAAAAAAATTTTAAGTTGTCATCAGGCACCAGTACCCATTATATGATACTGTATTTTATTCGTTATGGCAATGCTTTACAAAATATTTACTTATTATTTCATCTCATTCACATTAAAAACGTCCTTTCAGACACCGAGGAGTTCATATCATATTTCAAAACGCTGAAGTACTGTTCTACAAGTGAAAATAAATAAAGGACACAGAAACTGGTGTTCAGGATGGGATTCGACTAAGCATGGTAATGCAGGCTAGCATGATAATGCAGGTTTGAATGCCAATTATAGACAAGGTACGTGCAAACGAGGTAAGATAGTTAGAAAATTTGCTGTGTACAACCACAAACATGAAGTTAAGTTGGAGTTGATTACATGGTTTCGACAATATCGCACACTAAACAAAAATTCCTATATGGTCAACATTTTGAAAATAAGTGCCTCACCCATTTAAAACATACCAGTTTATATTACCTGCCGCAGTAATACTTGTTTGCCAAAGTTAGTAGAAATCGGTTAATTGTTTCCTGATATATGACTTAAAAACTTATTTTCTTCAAATGGTGCTATCTTAAACAATGGTAAACAGTCGCTATTTTTGGGCATGTATAAAGGCAGTAATAGATGCTATCAACATGCTAAATTTTCTCGAAATTGGTAGACCAGTATGACAGATATACCAAATAAACATAAAATATTTGTATGGCCACCATTTTGAAATTAAGTTCTTAATCAATTTCAATCGCACACGTTTACACGTCCACTATAATACACTGAAGAGCCAAAAAAACTGGTATACCTGTCTAATATAGTGTAAGGCCCCCACGAGCACGCAGAAGTGCCGCAAGACGACGTGGCATGGACTCGACTAATGTCTGAAGGTATGCAGGAGCCAATTGACACCATGAATCCTGCAGGGCAGTCCACAAATCCATAGAAGTGCGAGGCGGTGGAGATTTCTTCTGAAAAGCACGTTGCAAGGCATCCCATATATGCTCAATAATGTTCATGTCTGGCGATTCGGTGGCCAATGGAAGTGTCTAAAGTCAGAAGAGTGTTCCTGGAGCCAATCGGTACCAACTATCAACGTGTGGGGTGCCACATTGTCCTGCTGGACTTGTCCACGTGCATCGGAATGCACAATGTACATAAATGGGTGCAGGTGATCGGACAGTATGCTTATATATTTGCCACCTGTCAGAGTCATACCTAGACGTATCAGGGGTTCCATTTCACGCCAACTGCACACGCCCCAAACCATGACAGAGCCTCCACCAGCTTGGACAGTCCCCTGTTGACATGTAGGGTCCATAGATTCATGAGGATATCTCCATAACCGTACTCGTCCATCCGCCAGATATAATTGGAAACGAGACTCGTCAGGCCAGGCAACGTGTTTCCTGTCATTAACAGTCCAATGTCGGTGTTGGCGGACCCAGGTGAGGCCTAAAGCTTTGTGTCGTGCAGTCAACAAACGTACATGTGTGGGCCTTCGGCTCCGGAAGCCCATATCAATAATGGTCCGTTGAATAGTTTGCACGTTGGCACTTGTTGATGCCCCAGCATTGAAATCTGCGCCAATTTGAGAAAGGGTTGCACGCCTGTCACGTTTAATGATTCTCGTCAGTCGTCGTTTGTCCCGTTCGTTCACGATCTTTTTCCGGCCGCAGTGATGTCGAAGATTTGATGTTTTACCAGATTCCCGATATTCACGGCACACTTGTGTAATGGTCGTACGCGAACTTCCAAATTGTATCGCTGCTTCGGAGATGCTATGTCCCATCTCTCGTGCACCGACTGTAACACCACGTTTAAACTCACTTAAATCTTGATAACCTGCCATTGTAGCAGCATTAACCGATATAGCAACTTTGCCAGACGCTTGTTGTCTTATATAGGCACTGCCGACCGCATCGCGTTACTCTGATTGGTTCCATACCTCTGTTATTTGCATACGCACACCTTTACCAGTTTTTTTTTGTTCTCCAGTATATTACTTATTTGCCGAATTTGGCGAGAATTGATTGAGTAGTTTTCCAGATATAATGTAAAGACATTAATTATTTGGGGAGGGACGAAAATTTTAGTGAAATAACAGTCATCATCATCTTTATCAGGGGTTCAGCCCAGTGACCCATTCCGTCTCCATTAAAATTGGTCCAGCTGAAATGGCTTGTCTTCCTTGGGATCTTGTTTTATTGTCTGTACCCAAATTTTTGTTACTATGTTAAAAAGTGTGGTTGAGAGAGGACACCTTTGTCTAACCCCTTGAGTTAGTTCAGCCAAATTATACTTGTTGTTTGCAATTTTGATTTGAATTTTATTATCGATGTATACAATTTTCCCAGCTCACATAAGATGAAATGGAATCCCTCCGTCTTTTAAAATTTCCCACAGTTTATTACTTTTTATTTTATAGAATGCCTTATCATAATAATAAAGGCGAAGAAGTTTGTCAGATTGAATTCACAATGTTTTTCTTTTAATGGTGTCACAATAAATATGCAGTCTGAGCTTGATCTTCTTTTGCAAAATCTGTGTTGGGCATCTAATAACATCGTGTCAGCGAGTAACGATAACAGTTTTGTTAATATTCTAGCATAAAATTTATAGCATTTGTTAAGAAGGCTAAAGCCTCTATAATTTTGACATTTATGTATATTATATTATTTTGTATATTGCAAATATTAGGGCTATATTCCACTGTTCAGGTATATATCCACTTTGCCAGCACACATTCCGAAATTGAGTATGTTTGTTTTGTCAACATTTAGGACATATTTGATAAATTCTATATTAATTTTATCAACCCGTAGTCTTCTTGTTTTTAAGTGGACTTTATCGCGTCTTGTAGTACTTCTTTCTTGTGCTTAATGCTTCTGCTGCTTCATTAATAAATGCTTATTTTATATTATTCCACACTTGTTTAATGCTATTAGATTTTGGTTTTAAAATTATGATGTCTTCAAGACGTTTCTAATTTTGTAATCGAATGCTTTCTTCTTGAAACAGGTATACTTTAAATGTTGTATTATTACTTGCTTTCTGTTTAGGAGTTATCTTCTTCCATCTTTTAAGTAAACTTTATTTTTGAAACTACCAGGAAATGGTCTGACGATAAATCAGGACCTCTAAATACTCTCGTTTCTTGCACTAGGAACAAAGTCTTATTTGATATTACATAATCTATAATTGTGGCAAACCTCTAGCTGACCAGGTATGTTTATGAATCTGTTTATGTCTGAGAAATGTGTTTGTTATTCTAAAAATGTATCAGTTACAATCATATGTGAAATTAATAAATTGCTACTGAATATCTAATTAGGTTAATAAATGTAATACATATGAAGTCCTGCTATCATAAACTGTGAAGTCAAATTAATTAAATTAGCCCAGTTTCACCAATGTGCCAGTCTCTTCTGATCTCCCACCTCCACTCCGACGCCTGAGTCAACCGCAAACACTACAGCACTCGTCCATGAAAACGTCGATGTCTCCACGCAGTCGCTTCGACAGGCCATCGCTACCACACGTCGAACTCGCCGAGACACTGGTCATGCGCCGTCTTCCACATACGCGCAAGAACTGTCGTCGGCGAGTGAGGACTGTAGCTATACCGGCGTTGATCCTTTATGGGTAATTCCACACGTGGACGTTTTTATCGTCCATACGTCGGAGTGTAGATGCAACAATTCCGTGTCAGATTTGAAAGATTTGTTTTCTCAGCAGGAGGCCANATCGTCCATACGTCGGAGTGTAGATGCAACAATTCCGTGTCAGATTTGAAAGATTTGTTTTCTCAGCAGGAGGCCAATTTTCGCTTTCATACCTTTTAGCCACATGACACTGGCGTGGCCAGAATGGGTGTTTCCAAAAACAAACAGCCTCTTGTTTTATTAATCCTATCGCCATAATTTCCCGTCTCCCTATTCTCGACCGAAAGGCAAACACACATATTTTCGTGGATGAAACCCATACATTTTTTAAAACATACTAAAGGAACTTCTTAAAAAAATATCATTTAAAAGTACATGTTGCGAAATTCTTACTAAAATAATTTGAGCAATTTTTCAAGATGGTGATCGATACGAAATTTACTACTTCTCTGAGAAGTGGTAAATTATATGTACTATGCAGTACATATAATTTCCTTTCTTTTNCGATACGAAATTTACTACTTCTCTGAGAAGTGGTAAATTATATGTACTATGCAGTACATATAATTTCCTTTCTTTTAATTTTTATAAAACCAAAACGTACAAGAAGGGTATTGTTATAGCACATAAGCATAAATAAATGGGAATATAAATAAAAAGAGGACGGAGGAGGAGGAGTGCACGCTGAGTCCCAATTTATAAGAATACACACACTTGGTAGGAGGGCGGGGAACGGTTTTAAGGGGCAGCAATGAGAGAAGGAAACTGTGGGTGGAATATCTATATAAAAAAAAAAAAGGAACGACAGCAATGCTTCTATGGGTGCTAAAGGAGGAGGACTTCCTTGGAGTATATATATANGGTTTTAAGGGGCAGCAATGAGAGAAGGAAACTGTGGGTGGAATATCTATATAAAAAAAAAAAAGGAACGACAGCAATGCTTCTATGGGTGCTAAAGGAGGAGGACTTCCTTGGAGTATATATATATACACATCATGGAATACAGTAATTATTTATTTAAGTTATGTTAAAATTAATTACCGCATGTACTTAGTTTAGCAGGTATAGAGTGTAAATACTTCAAGTATTTATTTGGGGTAATTAATTAATTGTGGATATACTTGGTTAAGTGCAGGTATATCGAATACTAGATTTTTATAAAATCTCTGACGAGTTTTTTTCTCACAATATACTTGTCTTCGCATCTTTTTGTTCTTTACACATAANCATTTTTATAAAATCTCTGACGAGTTTTTTTCTCACAATATACTTGTCTTCGCATCTTTTTGTTCTTTACACATAATAAAAGCATTTTAATATACACGCCCCTGAACTCAGATTTTTTTTTGCTCTTGTACTTCTACATTATCCATTGGTCTTCTTGTGTGTAGGCAAATATCACTGGTTCTATGGTAGTTATGTATGGATTAAAACTGAATGAGACAATTTTGTATTATCTTTTAAGCACGTCATTTTAAATACCTATTTCTCCGATGGAAGCAAAATCGTAGATAGCTAGAGAGGCGATGGAGTTAAAAATGTAAATATTCACGGTAACCTGACTGACAATTTGCATATCGGTATCGGAACTTCTCTTTTGTCGAATGTTGCACCAGGGACCCAATTTTAGAAATTATCGGAGTTGTTACGCTAGTGGATTGATTCGATACTTCCATTACGGTGTTGAGCGCCGGAATGCCAAAATGCGTATTTTTAAGTTGGCTTCAACTACTGTTGGAATGAACTGTTTCGGATTTTCAATGAATCGATTTTACATCTTGGCATCGTTGCATTCCATGTGTCGTTACCAACGCCAAAAAAATCAAGTTAAATCTGTTAGGGAGGGAAAATTAATTTAAAAATACACAAATTTTTGTGTTACTCTGCTACTGGATAAAAGGTTCCAATTTACACACATACACGCACACACACCCAGACACACACACATACATACATATTTATAGCGACGCGTGTGCGGGTGAAAATCCAAATTTACGGGACATAGACAATCCGAAATAATTCTGCAATGACAATTTATTTTCCAAATAGTTTTTTAAATTATATTTTAATAATTAGTACTTTATGTCTTTGCGCTAGTGGTTATTAAAGGAAAAATAATTTTAATAATGACAGCATATACAGCATGTCCGTATGGTCATAGTGACTTTTTGAAAGTCTGTATTGAATTAACCGAAACAGCAAACATCTCAACGACGTGCCAGATAAGATACTATCATATCAAGTTCCGTATGTGCATAGGGCAGTTCGATGTGGCTCCATTTGTTGCCCTACACACATATAGTATATTCTCCTGTTCTTGCCATACACATATGGTGTAATATACTGAACCGTAACCCTGATTCTTTCTTTCAAGTGCAAAATGTGGTTGACTTGAACATGTACATTCATTGCTTGAGAGAGCCGAAACGAAAACGTCTAGTGGCATGAGGTCCGGCGATCGTGGAGGCCATACTAACCACCGTCCCTGCCTATCCCCCGCTGTTGAAATGGTGAATTCAGAAACTCGCGAACAATGTTACCGTTAGTGTGGAGGAGCTCTATCTTGTTTCCAGTTTACTTGAGCTGGTGAGCCCACCGGTGAATGTCGTTTTCATGTGGTGGCTCTTGAATGGCTGCTTGAATGGCATGGCTCCTATCTGGCGCATTCTATAATACTCTAGGCTCTATTGTTAAAAATAAAGCGCAGAAAGTCACATTACTGCAGTCCAATTCAGACCACATATCTTTTGAAATGTATGAATGGCAGGTACCAGTATTCGGTTAAAGCCTGTCTCCTGTTAATGTGATTATTCAGTATCAGTAAAGTTTTGTAGAGATGAATTACATTGCATTATTTTGTTGTTAAGTATATGTATTAAATAATAATGTATTGTCCTGGTACAAAAAATTATATCACTGATGATGTAGAAGTTAAGGAGATTACAAAAGCGTAACTAGAAAACGAAACTTCTTTGCGGTTAATGTTTCGTGAGACAAATAATGTATACAAATTAAGATAAATATGTGTAGTTGGTGAGTAAAAATGAATAGGCGCAACGTTTCCTTAAGCTGTGTGTTTCAAGCAGGACTTCACTTATTAATAAGGAAAATGTGATACGCTCATAGCAAAGTGCATGGAAACCTGACTCCTGTTGCTAACAGTGGCGGAGTGGTAAAAAAAACTTGAATCGCATTCGGTAGCCCCTGGGTCCAGCCATCCTGATTTCAGTTTTTCAGGGTTTTTCGAAATCTCCCCAAGTGAATGCAGTGATCGTTACTTAATACAGACTCCTGCCGACTACTTCCCAATATCCATATAAGTTATATTCCCACACTAAGTGCTTTGCGCCTTTCACGGACACTTAAAATCCAGAAAATAAAAACAAATGAAAATGTCATATATATCGTTTAAATGAGATTCTTCTACTAGCTTTATAATTTTCACGATGGAGTCGTGCTCTATCGTTTCGTAGAACTTATCACTACAGCGAAAGTTTTACCCTCACGAGCCAGTTAAGAAACACAGAACATTTAAAAACCACTTTAATTTGACGTCATTTCACTATCGCAGATTCTATAGATACATGCATTACTATTAACTAAGTTGGCAAAGGCAGACAATTAAACACACTGTCAAGTCGTTAATTTGGGCCTTGCGCATCATTATAGTTATTTACTTATTTAGGTAATTTCAAGACGTAGTCTATTTCATGTAGGACGTTATTTTTGATTGGCACATTATTTAAATAGTATGCAAATTCACTACTCATAAAATTTAGAGATTTTATTTGGTTTTACAACACATTTATCTCTTTACAGTCTGCAATATTTGTAGGGTGTTTAGAAAGGCCTTGTTTCTGGGAAGTTGTTGATATATGTATTGCCATAGTAACTAAGTAAAGTGATGAGTATTTTTGTCTCTAGCACTCTCGTGATTTGCCAGCTTTCGACGGCGTTGTTTATTTAAGCTTTTTGAACGAGATTTTAGCTATCTTAGTTCCCGACGGCAGGATGCTGGCCAGCGTGGGTCCAGCCCGTAGGCATTTTTAATTAATTTTAATATAAGGATACAGGCTCGCACCTGTAAACATGCCGTCTCGAAGAAGATGAAGACGCGAGAGCAAGATTAATAAGAAGCAGGTCTGTATCGGTCGCCACCTGCGTTATTTCAAAGGTACGAATAGGTCGAACTACCGCCGTGTGTATGTACGTGCTGGGGCTGTAATATTAATATAAGTCCGAGAGCCTAACTAGGGAAGCCCGCTAGATGTCCTGCTGCATCCAGGGGGATTCTAAACTGACGAGCAGATCGACTAGAACTTCAAGAACGTCCAGATTTGTTCATATTAAATTATAATCAGTTAAGCCATTGAATTAATTATTACTAAAGAAGCAGAGACGAATTTGTCAACCTTAACTGACCCTCGCTAACTCTAGTCACGGACACCTTGGTATTATCTCTTTGTGATATCCTGAACTAGTTTGGAGAAGAGACGCAATTTAATCAGTTTTTTTTTTAAAGTTCAATTTAAATTGCCAGGTCTAAACTTAATGGAATTTATCAGTCACGATAGGGGCTAGCGTTGCTAAGGCCACTAATAACGTTTAGTTAGACAATTTATTATACATTTCATTTCAAAAATAAATTGGGTAACAAAAATTTGAATTAATTTCTACACTTTGGGTGAAACGTCAGTGCTGAGTTATAATTTCCAGTAGAAATGGTGTATTTTCCTAGTGATATCCCGGTCTTTAATAATTGAGTTTCGTAGTGTTATTTGTGAGTGTTCTTCTCTCTCTATAATTGTTACCGCTGTATCTCCCTGTCTCTCTAAACATTGCATCTTCTCTTATTCAGTTAAAATATTTTCTATACTTTATGCTAAACACATATTTATGTTACATTCTGGCCGTTAAGTGGAGCCACGAAGTAGGAGATCAGTTCACACTCTCACACAGTGACACAACGTTGATAAGTAGATGCCCGCATACACCCTTTAATTTAAGGAATGTTACCGGAATTAACTACAAATTGTTTGAATACGCTGTTGTTATGTAGGAAACCACACAGGAGACTAGTTCCACAGAGGAACAGAACACCACTAGTGACACTAACACTGTCGTAATGCAGCCAGAGTCAGTTGGTGCCCGTTCACAGTCAGTAGAGACCCCAGCTACTAACACTGCTAACAAGAGCCTAGAAACTTTGCTGCATGGTTTAATGCAACAAATGATAGAAATGATGCAAAATGCAGAACAGGACCCGAACAAATGAAAAATCAGGCAGAACAAATAAAACTGTTAGACAGAAACTACACAAGGCAGAAAAGAACAGGGAGCAAATTAAAAAGCAGAACATTAAGAGAACACAGCATTAGAAAGCGAAACTACAATGTCTAAGAAATGGAAGCTGGTAAAATAACACTGAACTATGTAGGTTAGATTAGTAAAACACCGTTTCCACCAACTAGAAAATAGACCGGCAGCTGTAGCTAGTACCACCCATAATATGGAACACGTAAAAAGCCAGCTTGATTCTTTTGACTTACACATGGAACAGTGTATAGGTCAAGTCGAAAGAGCCACAAATGTATAACGAGCAAACTTTACAGGCCACATTGCTACGGTAGGAGACAAAGTCTACCAGCTAGGCCAGGTGGTAGCTAGCGTACAAAACATACAAATCAGTATAATGCACCTAGAAGCGAAGAGCTGCAGTCCGGCGACACAACTACTTCATCACTAGCGACACCACATAAAGCTGCACGTGCTGTTGACAACATAGGCAGCCAGTCTACTGCACCTATGAGCTCACTCCTGCACCACCCATCGAAACTCTAGGCAGGACAATTACCCAGGTTCGTGTGAAAATTAGGCGATAGCCACTTAAACTTCTTTATCAAGTTTGAGGAACATTCCACACTCTTCTACCCACCAGAGAGTGACAAGCTACACTGCTCAAACTTAGCCCTCTGCTCTGCAGCTCACTACTGATGGGAACAAGTATGACCCACAATTACTACGTACGCAGAATTCCAGAAAAAATTATTGGACCATTACTGGAGCCGGAAAATATAGGGAAACCCAAGGGCGGAAAGGTTATTTCTAGGGAAAGAGAAAGGTTCAGAGCTTTCCGATGTCTATGATATGTTTCTCCATTTAATTCCCTTCTCCCCAAATCAATGATGGCGAGTTCATGACCATGATACTACATATACTGCCCTATATGTACCAAACCCTTTAGACAGGTAGGCACGACAGTGACCTGGTCATCTTCAGGAAAGGCCTGTTAGGTTTTGACCAGATTGACAGCTTGCAAAGGCAAAATTCAAGCCGTAAGGGTGATAGCCCTACCCAGAGCGAACGAGCTCCATCGCTGTATCCAGGCAACCAGCATACAAGTTTTAGCAATGCACCTATGCAGGACCAAAACCGCAGGGTGAACATGTACCAAGTAGAGTACTTTGAACCATACCAGGTACAGAATCAGGACTGCAGATGGAACGTACAACATTTCTACCAAGGCAGGAAGTTTAATTCCGGCAGGAGGTTTAGGTAGGGTAGAAGATACCGAGACCCAAGAGAAACGAAGAGTTACCAAGAAGGGTATAGTTCCGACTAAGACCGCGTATGCAGAGAGGGTGACTCACCCGATTCGCAACGGCCATCACTGCCAGCTCTATCCAGTCTGAGCCAGCCTGGTAAACAGTGTTTGAAATACAGCTATGTAAAAAGGCAAATGTGTCCGATAATCAAGGACACGGGTCTAATAAAATTAATGGGGGGGAATCGAAAAACAAGCATCAGCTAGTGCAGTTTAGGCAGGGAGCTGCAGTCTATATGGTCCACCCTAGAGATGGGTACTTCTCCAATCAGGAACAGCTTGATCCGCGTACACCTGCGTTTATGCCCACTCCACAAAAAAAAATATAAATGTTTAAATTATAATGCAGCAAATTCAGGCCAAAAATTTGTTCAGGAATGCTAACTGGTCAGCGATCGTTAGTGTTTAACCCTGCAAAGTTACCATCGCTTCCTACGATAACAGAAGCACCAGGCATGCCCGCCGAATTAATAGGAGAAGAGATTACAGAAATAAAGAGAAACCGTCTTGTGATCGCAGCTGAGAGAAGAAGCAAACATGCTAAGTTATCTAAGTTAAGAAGTTCACTACCAGGACATTTGGTTTTAGTACGTTCCACCAAACTTTTGTAAGTTTTGGGACAAGCTGCCAGCAAGTTGATGCCATTATTCATAGGCCCGTATGTGGTGCAGAACGAGATACATCCTAATTGTTACGAGCTCGCACAGACGTTGACAGGAGAAATAGCTGGTCGATATAATCTGATGGCCCTACGAGTGTACCAAACTCCGCTAATACCAGTGTAACAAGTTTGCTTTGCGCAGCAGCTAACGTGAAGCAAGATGCGTCAAAGGTAAGCTAGACACTTTGGAAGAGTCCTGTTATGCTGAGGTACATTTATGTATTGTTATGTGGAGAGGATGTTTGCGTGAAGTATTGGAAGAGCCAGAGAAGTATTTGCCGTTATTTGCCACGCATTTCCCAGTTGATTTGAGAAAACCACGCTCTCGTCCTGCGTTTGAAGTATGCTGTTAACGTCTGCGCTGCATATAATGTGATTGCATTACAATGAAGAAGCTGAATGCGATGAAATGCGGATGTGGTTTAAATCACGACTGGCTGAAGATTAAGGAGTTTGCCTGTCAACCTAGTGGAATCTGAGTGAGACAAGCTAACCCTGCCTGAGCGACGCATTTTTCTTCCGACCCGCTCTCGCTAACATGTTGAGGGTTTCCTCATATTTATCTTGGTCTTGCACGAACTTAGGAACTGAAGCAGAAAGAAAACAAAGGGACATGCCTCAATTTAATCACAAAGCAACTGTGCTCATACATAAAACACATAGACACTTAGATAAGGAAATTCATGAACCTTTGTTCCTTCTGTGATTTCTCTTGTATCCAGCTGTCGAATTAGAGTCTTCTTGGTTAATCCTACATTATGTAGTGCTGTAATTTATTTTCCTGTGTTAAACTTCTGTTTTGGAAGCTGTGATGTTTACTTATATATAAGTGTTATGTTTTATTTTGAAGTGTCCTCATGTTTTGTCTTTATGTATTGCTATGATGATAGCAAGATGTCTTTGTTTTTCCTGTGATGCCTATTAAGGCATAGTTAATTTTCATTGAATTATGTTTTTCTTCACTTTTCTATTGCTCTCTGCTATCTGAAATGTTGGTTTTATATCAGATATACTCGTATGTGTTGTAGGCTGGTAACGCTAGCATTAATTGCGAGTATTTCAGCTGACACGCGGTGCTATTGTTGCTCGCACAACATTTTGTGAGAGAGTTCAGGGTATTTGTGTGTTTGCATGCAAATTTGATAATTTCCAATAGTTGAACCTGGTATTCCACAACAAGTCAGTTGCGCAATCCCCGTGGAAACTTTGTAACTGTTAGAATCCCAGTGAGACGAACGCAAAACACTTCAATGATGTAAGTTGAACACTTGCAACACACATACACTATAGTGAGTGCTGGAAGCACGAGCCTCAACAGCAATGCACGAAACATGCTCCAATCAGAGAAATGTCGGCGGTGCGAGCCTATAGCATTCTGTTAATGAACGCAGTCTGAGTTAAAGTGTATATGTCACTGTTGGTCCAACGTAACTATAATGCTCGACAGTGGAGCGATGCGCAACACGAAACATGGAGCTGAGAGGACTCGACCTTGCGGTCAACTTCCGCTGCCCGTTGTTCGTCTGCGGCGACGTTCGAACTTTGGTCCCGAGCCTCACCGGAGTTCGCCGATAAGTAATGCCATCCCATGCTAAAGTGCTACTGGATGCAAGTCTGTTTCTCACGTGTCACATCGTTGAAAATAAATAAGGAGTTAGGCAACATTTCGTTTGGTGGCACGACAACTTCGTTATCGCTGCAAGGGATATAGTAAAGGCCTTCCACAGCTTGCAGTACTCGTGCTAGATGCTAGTATTTCGGCTGCTGGAGCGATTTGGAGTACAGGCACACATTCTCGAACCTAGGGCCATTCAGTTCCTCCAAAAGGTTGAGAGGAACGCACGTCTTGCCGCAACCTGTTGGCCCGCAAATCAATCACCCCTCACAGTATTGGGCAACAGCATGCCATCACGTGCATCGTGTGAGGTTTCAACATCTTCCTCGGTGATGCGGACGGGAAGACTAACATCTTGCTTGAATATCTCCATGATACTGAAACTAAAACGTAAAAAATTCGTGTATATTTCGGTACATAGCACAGTAGCATGTGATGACTCATAGGAGAAAGATAAAATCTGAAAGAGTTATCGTCGATACAGAGATGAACAATCTATCTTTCGAGCTGCACATTCCCGGATACAGGTTTTGCGGCCTTGAAACAAGGAAGCTAAAAGGTTGGCAAACATACACTGAGGCGACAAAAGTCATGGGATACCTCCTAATATCGTGTCGGACCTCCTTTTGCCCAGCGAAGTGCAGCAACTCGAAGAGGCATGGACTCAACAAGTTATTAGAAGTCCCCGGCAGAAATATAGAGCCATGCTGCCTCTATATACGTCCATAATTGCGAAAGTGTTGTCAGTGCAGGATTCTGTGCACGAACTGACCTCTCGACTATGGCCCATACATGTTCGATGGGATTCCTTTTGGGCGATCTTGGTGGCCAAATCATTCTCTGGAATTGTCCAGAATGTTCTTCAAACAAATCGCGAACAGTTGTGGCCCGGTGACATGGCGCATTGTCATCCATAAAACGTCCATCGTTGTTTGGGTACATGAAGTTCATGAATGTCTGCAGTGATCGCCAAGTAGCTGAACATAACCCTTTCCAGTCAATGATCAGTTCAGTTGGACCAAAGGAACAAGTCCATTCCATGTAAAAACAGCCCGCACCATTATGTAGCCACCCCCAGCTTGCATAGTTCCTTGTTGACAACCTGGGTCCATGGATTCGTGGTGTCTACACCAAACTAGAACCCTACCATCAGCTCTTACCAACTGAAACCGGGACTCATCTGACCAAGTCATGGTTTTCCAGTCATCTAGGGTCCAACCGATATGGTCACGAGCCCAGGAGAGGCGTTGCAGGCGATGTCATGCTGTTCGTAAAGGCACTCGAGTCGGTCTTCTGCTGGCATAGCCCAGTAAAGCCAAATTTCGCCGCACTGTCCTAACGGACACGTCCGTCGTACGTCCCACATTAATTCCTGCGGTTATTTCACGCATTGTTACTTGTCTGTTAACACTGACCATTCTGCGCACACATCGTTGGTCTCGGTCATTAAGTGCAGGTGGTCGGCCACTGCGTTGTCCATGGTGGGAGGTTATGCCTGAAATTAGGTGTTCTAGGCACACTCTTGACACTGTGGATCTCTGAATGTTAAATTCCCTAACCATTTCCGAAATTTAGTGTCCCATTCGTCTAGCTCCAACTACCATTCCGCGTTCAAAGTCTGTTAATTCCCGCCGTGCAGCCATAATCACGTCAGAGACCTTTTCACATGAATCACTTGACTACAAATGAAAGCCCAACCAATGCACNGCCGTGCAGCCATAATCACGTCAGAGACCTTTTCACATGAATCACTTGACTACAAATGAAAGCCCAACCAATGCACCCATTTATACATTTTGTACGTGATATTACTGCTATCTGTATATTTGCATATTGCTATCCCATGATTTTTGTTACNGCCCATTTATACATTTTGTACGTGATATTACTGCTATCTGTATATTTGCATATTGCTATCCCATGATTTTTGTTACCTCAGTGTATATACAGGCATCAACACACTGGACGAGGCATGCAAACAGCACGAGGCGTGCAAGTGGCACAATATCGTGCAAGTGGCACGATATCACCTATTCCAAGCACAAGCATCTGCAAGACAGGCACCAGGCAGAGAAGATACTCGCGCATAGGGGGGACGAAATACATCGTGCATTGGACACCAGACTCGGTGAATAAATAGCCGCGTGTGGCGTTTCTAATGCTTTGAAAGCCATAGTGAGTATAAGCATGGGGGCGAAGAAAGAGAGACGAAGTTCCAAAGGAGAGGGAAGAAAAAGATGGGAAGATTCCTTCCTGTCTTGATACCTGCAATCGGTAATCTGAACGGTATCGCCAGGGCCATAACGAATAATGCTAGTGCGCTGAAACAAGCCTTGAACAAACATAAGAAATTGGAGGAAAACCGGATGCTATTGCCTTGGGTAACTGTTCCATAAACAACCTGGACACGAAGAGCGGGGCTAGGAACACACTAGGTAACTTGTGTCAAACATGGCAAACATGCAGTGTACTACGACAGTTTCGGTAATTTTTATACCCCACTCGAACTGTTTTGGTACCTGAAAAATTGCTAAATGACAAGTACGAGTTGTAGCAGATGCCGAACACATGGAATGGCGAACACTTGTGTCTTCGCTTTCTGGTGCAGTGGAATAAAAAAATCGTGGGCGATTCACTGTTCTTTAATCTTGTACATTAACGGTGTTCGCACCTATATTCACCAGTCAGTATGTCGGCGTTCATCATTATAAGTGGTAGACATCCGAGCTGAGGGTGACGGTTTAGCCACACTTTGAGTTGGAATGTGAGTGCGTCGACGAACTTATAGATTTTCAAACGTACAACTCTAAATCCAAAATACAAGAAAATGTGAATTATGCATACTGGTACATAGTGGCAGAAGATATAAAGGAAATCAGCATTTCCACCTGTGCATACGGACTAAAGAAAATCGCCAATTCCATTAAGAAATCTGTGCATCGGAAGTGACTAATGAACTACGCTTTAACCCAAAATGATGAACTGAAAATATATTTTGCAGTGCCGATATCTATTTCTCCAAACCGGATACCATCGTCCAATGACTGGGTTCGAGACGCGAATCTACGAAACCAGTAAAATGTAGTAATCCTCGCGATCTGTGAACTTAGTCCCGGTGAAAGTGATATGAATAAACAGTAATTAGGCGAGCTGCTGCTATGTCAATGGTAAAACCAGTAATATGCTGCATGAGTTCGCACTCACGGACCCACCAGATTATGAACTGGTCAAAGTTCCGAAAAGCATCATTTACGTTCCTATGATAGCGATGAACATGCGCGAAGTGGCCGTGACAATCATCGATCAGGAAAATAAGCAGATAAACTTCAGAAACGATGAAATCACTTTCCGTCTGCACCTGAAACGATAGGATTGAGTTTCGCTATGCGTACTGTGCATAAAGTTGAGCGCACTACAAAACTCGGGACAGTAGATCTCGATACACCGATGTGCTAACAAGTGCCAACGAGCAGTTTCTACGTAGCCTAGAGTTGAAAATGAACAGGCATAGAAGAAAACAACGTATTGAACTTGACCGAGCGGGAAGAATTCGGCGAGAGAAACGACAAATTTGAACTGCATTGCTACCAGCTGTATCTGACTGGCCCATACACCCTCGGGCATGAGGTTCAAATTCTGATACAGCATCAAGATATTTATACCCTGCCTTCGAAATCTTTCCTGCGCATCTGAGGTATGCTAACGAAAGATGACACAATTCACCCCACGATCACTGCGTTCGTTCGCAATGGTATACTCCACTTTTTCCAGCCAGTAATGTACGAGCTGAATAGTGTTACTATGAAAGCAACGTGGGATGTTGGTATAACCACCACCATAAAGANCAGCCAGTAATGTACGAGCTGAATAGTGTTACTATGAAAGCAACGTGGGATGTTGGTATAACCACCACCATAAAGACCCACCTCTCACTCATGCCTAACCATCTCAACATTGTAAAAATGGCAGGTTGGGTAACTGAATATGTATACAAAGTTCCCATATACAGAGAAGACATGTTCGAGGTGAGTGTGCAGTTATCGATTTTAGTGGGTTTCGCCGAAGATTATAGGAAGATAATAATTAGAGCCAAGCAAGAACTAGTGATAATGCTAGCCACCTCGCATCTCGATGCAGTGTTGGGAGCCGGAGAAAACCCGCAGGCTATCGCTGCAACCCTGACCAACATGAAGTGGTTCGCTCCCCATGTGACTCCGAGCCCCTGCGAATGCATGAAGCTACTAACTACATCAAGAAAGAAAAAATAATCGAAAAAAAATTTAGGAGCTTGAGTTTGGTTACTTGCCCATTCTTGATAAATGCCACGCCAAACCACTTAGTCGTTAAGACAATTTCAATCATGGAAAATCCCCACTGTCTTACTGGCCTTAAAAAAAAAAAAACAAGCCACAACATCTTGACCGACAAATCGTACTTCTACCACAGCAATGTCCAGGACAAAAAAAAATATTTTTGAATGGTAAATGCTCTTCGACCAAGAAGGGTTTACATTGCCGTACTATATGTATATAGTCAAATCACGACTGGAAGAGACTTTCTTGAAGCCCTGCTAAAGATCTACTTTCAAGCCCATTTCGTATCCTTCCGCCAAAGGTAAACAAACATTGCCATGTGACAGTCACATGGCAATGTTTACATGACAGTGTTTACATTCCACTGTGTATGTACATGTGTTCGTACATGCACGTACCCATTATAAAATTAATGTATATATTATTAATGGATATTCCATAGGCGTNGTGTACATGTGTTCGTACATGCACGTACCCATTATAAAATTAATGTATATATTATTAATGGATATTCCATAGGCGTAAAGTTTTTAATCTTGAGAATTTTACACAAAAGAATATGCGATGCAAGCGAAAAACATTTAATTATAAAAACCCAAAATGAGAGTATTAAAAATTTGATTTTTTGTGTGTGTGTGTGTGTGTGTGTAGGTTTGATTTTGACTGGGGGATTGGGTGGGGGAGATAAACTTTCACTTTGATCACATATTATAGGTGTGGCACAATACTTTGCATTGAAATGTGTCAAGGAGTCCATCCAACAACATAAACATGGCACCGCCAATCTCTCATAAGCCCCCGGATGGCCGTGCTGTCACGAGGTCAGGAACCAAAGTTCCCATAACTCTTATAGTGGGTTTGCAACAAAAATGCAACCCGACAGACTTTTTTCAAATAATTGAGCCGGCGGTAGGCCGCTGTGTTTATGTTTTAGTTGGACTCCGGGCCCGTAGTTCATGCTCTTAACCTCTGTTGCTATCTTAAAATATTTCTCCAAACAAAAATATAACTTAAAACTAATACGAAAAGACATTGGTTTCACTAATGTCTAATATTCAAACAATTAAATTGAAACATGTTGCTAAGCAAATGCTTAAAGGAGGAACAAAATAAGTGTGCCACAGATTTTGTAAAGAAATGACAATAACAAATAAAACACAACTAAAAAATGTGGCTCCAGTAAACAAAATATTAGAGAGAACTGTTGTTTACAATAATTAAAGAAGCTGACATAGCCCGGTCGAAATCGATTTTCAAGTTTACAAAAATTCACATAGAACTAAAAATTGATTCAAGGTCAAAGTTCGCAAATGTTTTTTTTTTTTTTTTTTGCATTTTTCAGCCATACGGTAAGTTGTATCATAAAAATAGGTCATGCAATTATCTAAACAAATTATACTTACACCTTTTTTCCTAACAGTCACCATTTCTGAGATATAACGATTCAAAAAGTTGTGTTCTTCATAATATGCACACTTTTCCACGCCACCTGTGAGGTAGTGTACTTGGCGCGTTTTTTTTAACGTGGTTTCCCCGGTAGGCCTATTCCACGATCTATTTTTTGAGCTAACTTGACTGCACTAACAATGGTGTATCCTAACATCTCAAGTTTGAATTGAGTTAAAACATCCTAAAGGCATAAGCTGCAGTACTTATAAATACTGTTTATTAATTTTTTTGTTAGTTAGAAGTACCGGTAATAACTTATGGATTGTACTGATTCCTTTCGCTACAGAATTGACATAGATCAAATCAAAAAAAGGACATAAACAACTCAACACAGCAGCAACTATATAAAAAAAAAATGAATACATCCATCTCTACTCCAAAAATTAGAAACATATTATTCAAAAAAATTACATGCTTCAATAGCTGCTCTCTGATGTAGACTGCTACCATATAATGCTACAAATCAATGCTCAACAACATTACCCTACAATTTAACACTACACAAAAAGATTTTGCAAAAAAAGGATACAGGATGCAGTGCCTGCTGGGTGTACCCAACTTACCACCGGACTTACCATGTAGAACACCCAGGTACCTCACCCAGTGGCACTGCTAAAACGTCTCCGTCATCACCTCCAGCATCTTCTTCATCTGTTGTGTCCAAATCCGAGCCCAGGGGAATTTTGAAAGGAGCCATTTCTTCAATGTCTTGATGGACCTCACTCTGCCAGGCCTCTGCAATTATCTTCTCCACGTGGTCCACACATTTTGACCATCTGAACACAATATTATTCATGTCAAAAATACTGTTTCAGTACTAAACCATAGCAAAAGGAAATGCTGAAAGTGTAATGTTTAAGCATCAAAGAGAGTTAATACGGAGCTTGTCAAGTGTGTTTATGAGACAACAGAACAGTCCAGAAAATAACACAGAAAAACAAACAGTTCACAACACAGATATCCAAAAGCATGCGTAAGTTAGTAAATAGTATGAGTTAGTGCACAGGATAAGTAGATTTAATAGTTACAGGTTAAGTAGAAAGTCAGAACAGAGGTTATTGGAAA
>NQII01003422.1:170585-223238 GCA_002778355.1 Clitarchus hookeri | reverse complement strand
GACCTGCAACAAACAACAAACCCGCTCCCGGCACGAAGCCATTACGCCCTCCAGCATGCACTACGACGAAACGTTTACCTTCACCCACACACCGCCTCTTTGCGGTGTGGCCCGTATCATCCTGCCAGGTCTTCGGTACGGTGCCTGAAGGCATAATTACAAATTAGTATATAATTATCAAAAAAATGTGAAGTGGTTCCAAAACATACACTGTACAGCACAGCATACCTTTCGCAAAAATCCATGTTTCGTCGACAAAAATAAAGTTGGTGCCCTTTGCCTTTTCTTCCATATACCTCCTCAAAAAGAAACACCTCTGGATCTTGATGTTGTCATCTTCAAGCATCGCCTTTCTTCCGTCAACATTTCTCCACACGAAGCCGATGTTATGCATTAGATGGTACAACTGTGTCCTCTTGCCATGGAAATCGAGGTCGCTTTCTTGAATTTCCTTTAAAAGTGTAGCGAGGGTGATGTGATGTCCTGTAAGATCATGTAAGAAATAATACGACAGACCTGATACCACACAACATAGATCATCTTAACAGCTCAACTTGTCTTAGCACCGTTTTGTGTGTGTTTGCGACTGTCTCGTAGCCAATGAAAATAGTGTTGTTATGAAAATGGTATTCTGAGTATTCAGTCGTTTCGAAGGCAAGCACATTCAGATATCTTCGGCTATATTGACTACATCCCCCTACACTACCCAAGCCTTGTTGTCTGCTTGCGTGTTCGGTAACCTACAAGAAAAATATAACTAAGAATATTTATATCGGAATTGCAGGAGTGTGCACAAACATTGTATTTAGAACCAAATTGCAAATAATAATAATATTTATTATTTACAGTTTGCAATAAACCGACAAAATTATACCCTTCCAACAGTTCATGGCCAATTGGTACTTTTCCTACGTATCCTTACCGACTCGTGACGTCAAACTACTTTCGTTTTAAGCTTAGAATACCAACTAACAAACTAGTCGGATGGGAATAGTTTCATCGGAACGAAAAGTTAGAATAGGCTCCCTACCCATTCATAGACATTTATCACCAACTTTTCTCGTCCTTGGTTATTTACAACCCAACACCCATTTCCTTAACAGTACACTTTAAAAAACTTCATCTGTTTTACTCCATACCATTACAGAATAATTACATTAAAAATATTGTACCTTCTCTGTACATCCTGTAAATGATACTGCGAATTGCCCCAACAGTGAAATCATCGATGGTCTCAATGGAGATTAGCTCCTGCGGTGTTTTCTTCCTCTTCTTACAAGGGGTGGCTGCCTCACCAATATTTGTCTTGTAATATCTGAAACATTAATAATGAATTTCCAGATACTGGAACAAATATATGTGACCCATGTCTACTAAAAGAAACATTTTAAAAGCACGTTTCAGTATCATGTCAGAAAGCCAAAACAATAAGTGACATACGAGGGAATGACATGAATTCCATTAATATTTATGAGAATGTTACTAAGACTACAATCATCACAATGTATCATGGTCCATACACAGGTCGGATATCACTATGAATGGACGTTAAAAGAATGTAGCATCTTTTGAAGAAACATGTTGTTAGCGATACCGTACATCAGGTATTGGAAAATACAGTTGAGAGGGGCTTCAACTGGAGTAACCAATGCCTGGCACCTATTAAACTAACCTAAACTAACACAGGACAGAGCACATCACATTGTCACACATCATTTGTAAACAAACCCTTGTATGTTTTTGGTATCAGTAACTGTAGTTGACTCAGAAACTGAATTATGGTCCTTTTTAAATTATGCAAATTAGGTTGGCTATGCAGCACTGAAAGTGAAAAATATGACACTGATAATCTACAATAACTAAAAGACAATGGCTGTAGAACAGCGGTGTATGGGAAATGCATTAATTCACAATTGTTTTCTTAAAAGATTATGACTGCGATTTCATTGATTACGATGTCCTCTCGTGTTTCGTGAAGTGATACAGATATGTTTAATAGTAGGGGAAGTTCTAATTATATCGACTGTAATCTATTTAGTGATTTATAACAATGGCAATTAATGCCGCAATGTAACTTCTAAATACAAAACAAGCAGTTCCTTCGGAATCTTACAATGCACCATCTCTCCATAACCTATATAAAATTAATTGGCTATAACATACTCACTATAGAGGCAATTTACCTTACCATTGTCAGTTGTTTTTATAGTAAATTTCCAGTGTATATATTGGGTTGTTTATGAAGAATCCCTCGCAGGGGTACACAAATTCCAACACAAAGTAATTTTTATTTTTAATTACACATTGTAATACCACCTTTTGGTTAGGTGATTCATACTCACATTTGAGTCTATATAACCCTACAATCCTAGGTTAGTGTAAAACCCAACAATCCTAGGTTAGTTAAAAAATGTAAAATAGTGATTCACCCATCGTGGGGTTAGGTTCTGTTCTGTTAGGTTAGGTGGGCACATATTACGAAATTAGTCGCACGTTAATGCCGCTCGTATACTCGTGTTCTGCATTATTAGCGGAGTGGAAATATAAGATTTGCCATGAATTATTTTTATTATGATTAATACTTTACATATTTTAACATACCTTAGCACTGTACATCTGGAGATTTTCAACATTTCTGCCACTCTTTCCACGACGTTGCAGGGTTGCATTTCCCCTCGCCTAATCAGTGAATACAAAGATTCGGCGAGGTTAATTATGTCCTGTTGGCGTTGGTGAGTCGTAACCTCTCGTTTCTTCACCTTGCTACAACTCATGACTGCACACAAAAACTACCGCAACATACAACGTAAAATACAGTAAATAAAATTTTAAGCAAACCTGAAATAAATTTAAAAAATATTAAACACGTTAGAACGCACTACGAGTAATCTCTTATACAGGTTACTGAAGCAAAAGGAATCTGTACGAGAAAGTTATCACAAATTAAAATCATACGTTATGAAAAACCAAATAATAAAGAGCGGATATTAGTAAAAAAAAACAACCGATAAATGAATTGTTATAGGTTAAACAAGAATCCCACAAATTCTCTGGCACGTGTGTCGACCACACCCAGTAAACAACACAAGGAATACTGGTTAGTCAACAAATGGCCGCTCTACTTTCGCCTTGAGCGGGATTGTGTAACTATCCAAAAGACGTTGAAATCTAAATACGTTAGCATCACGTCATTAATAATTGGCATAGTACGATAAAATTCTTTTCGACACCCATTTGTAAGCGATAAATTAACAATTACGTTAAAACTTTAGAACTATTTACTCTCTTTGTGCTGGCAACCTGACGGCATAACTGTATCCGTGCTCGCCGCTGCTTGTAATGTTATATGCATGTAGCTAACGGCTAGGGTGTTTTTTCAAAGGTTGATTTTCAAAAGTTTCTTCCCGTCGTGAACCGACTATACTCAAGTTCATGCCTCCTACTACGGGCGCGAGTCCTACTCCATCCTGAGACCATAAAGATTCCATAAAACGGTACCATTGCTGGTAATCGACACATCCAAACAAAACGAGCGTGTTCAAAATGGCATGGCGGATTATCGTCTGGAAGCCATTTCCAAGGAAAACATGCCTGATAACACTGCTGCATACTGTTTGATTTTGCACGACAGAGTTGTGAGCTGCGACTGTTTATCGGGGCGGGTAAACCTGGTGAGCTAAGCACATATAAACCGGACCATCACTGCTCCTCACTTCAGTTTGTATCAGGATGTACTGTAATCAGCAAGGCTTCCAGAGGTAAAGCGGCTACGTGCTCAAGGCTATCGCAGTGTCCTATAATGACGATGGAAAAATGCTCACATGCTCCCTCCGCCTCCCTTATTAATGGAAACTCTTGCACGATAAAAGTAAGAAGACGAACGACTGGCTGACCAAGTACTACCTTGGACTGGAGTGGGACGAAGGCAAGATTCTATACCATCAAGAGGGAAATGAGCTGCGTGACTTGCTGATGAAGTATCCACAAGGACCAGTATATGTGGCGGGGCCCATGCAGAAAAAATAGTTAAGCGACTATTGCAAAAGCTAAGTTGAAATCATCGACATGCTGTCCGAGTATGGCTGTCCTTTGCTGCGCAAGCTGGCGCAACTTTTCGGCGAGCAACGGCATGTCTGCGACAGGTCAGAACCTGACTGGACACACGCGTGTAGGAACGCGCAGTTGCTGCGCAAATGGTGTGCCTCGTCCTTGGACCGTGTATCGATGAATTACGACTAGGCAAGAAGTCACCCAAAATGAAAGAGAATTTTAGCTATCGTGAGGTAGCAAAGCTGATCAGAATTCATATTATATATAAAAGGGGAAAAATTCGACCCGTTATAATTTATTCGCAGCACAGTGTTCCGTTCATCACAATGGCAATGTTCTTTTTTACGAACATTTATACAATCACTAAGTCCTACTGCGGAAGCATTGAATACAGTTTCATCGCGGAAGATTGATACATGCACACCTATACCGAGACCTACGATGGTGGCGGCATGCAGCATTGGTGTTTCGCATATTTTCCATTCTAAGAACCAATGAAGATTAAAGTGGATTGTCCATGCGCATCTGCCTGCATCATGTTTCTAGTGATACCACAGATGCAGCTGCCCTGCACCGTGGACCAAATCATAGCTCCAGCCCAGACTCCTGCTACCACCCATGCGTTGGACTGTGTCGTGGAGCGGTCCCTAGTGGGGCATAAAATGTCGCTCTGCTGCCAACATCTCTGGTCCAAGAAGTATGCATCCACCCAGACGACCAGATGCTGCAAAGTACAGTGTTGGTGCCAGGTGCTTGTCATAGTACCTACCACGGATGTTTCTACCTCTAGCTCCTGAAACAAACCTGCACATACTCGTCGATGCCATCCAACAGCATGTATTCCTGGAGCTATGGATGCTGGATCCACCGGACCTGCTGTTGATGGTGGTCCCACCATTAGCAAGGTGGATGTCGTGGAGTCAGCTGTTTAAGAAGTGCCAGATCTCCAGAAACTTGTGCAATGCTTCGCAAGAAGCTGATGCTTGACATCTTTCGATAATATTTCAGTCATGCATGTAACAATCTCCTAAAGCAGAGCACAATGTTAACTCTTTTTTAATACAATTATAAATGTGTTTTGTATTGACCGCAGACTACAATCACGGGAACATAAATGCTGCTTTTCGGAACTTCGTCCAGTTTATAAGCTGTTGGGGCTGTCAGTGCGAACTCTTGCAGCATATTTCTGATTTTACCATTGACGTAGCAGCCAGTTGCCAAATTACTGTATATCGGTATCACATTCACCAGAAATATGTTCACTGGTCGTGAGGATCGTGAATTTTACTGAATTCGTAGATTCGCGTCTCGATCCTATGTGTTAGCCCGATGGTATCCGATTTGGAGAAATAGATATCGGCACTGCAAAATATTTCTACCTTCAGCATTTTTAGGTTAAAGCGTAGATCGAAGTCACGTCCAATGGCACTTATTTCTTGTTGGAATTTGCGATTTCCTTCAGTTTGTATGCGCCGGTGGGAAAGATAATTTCCTTCGTGTCTCCTGCCACTATGTACCAAAATGCAGAATTGTTGTTTTCTTCTATGTTGGATATGGAGTTGTAAGTTAAAAAATCTGTAAGTCCTACTACCTCACAGCTTCAAGGGCATGTAAATCATCACCTCTAGCTGGTATGTGTTACCACTTAGAATTATGGGCACCGACATACTGAATGGGGCATATAGGTGCGAAGAACTTTTATGTAAAATGTTAACATACAATGATTCGCCTACGATTTATTTTGCTACAGCGTACCAGAAATAGAAACATCACTTGTCCTTAGTTCCATGTGTTAGGCATCTGCTAGAACTCACAGTTGTCAGTTTGCAATTTTTTTGCATGTACCAAAACAGCTACTACATTATAATGTGAATATCGTCATGTTGTTTCGCATATATGATACAAACATGTGGCATGCATATGATTACCATGTCTTTATGGGTATGACGTTCACAGAGTTCAAGGATATATGTTCTTTGAGCTGTACAAGGAGTATGGGATATTGGTGAGCGATAAGGATTCTCCGGTACATAAGGGAAGGTACATGTGTGACTTCGATCAGTTTATAGTATGATGCCAACCATGAGTAACGATGCCATTTCCAAGTTCAGACATGGTCTGTGCTCCGGTGGTGATGATGATGAGAAATGGTTCACAGATGCTCGCCTCACTGCTGTTCACAGGGGTCTGTCGCTTCTTAAGCAAAATATCGAGAGCATGAATAATTAAGTGGTGGAAGGTTTGGTGGCCGTCGGCCGGCACATACGGGGCGCGGGGGTACGGCTAATAGACCTACTCAACATGTCGAATGTGCAGACGGGAAGAACTAAAAACTCTTCAAAATAAATTAGTGTCCAAACTGCTTGTGATAAACTATGATGCGGGCATAGCAAGTAGGTGCTGAATGCGTGCATCGACCGACTGGAAAGGATTGAAAATTCGCTTTTCTCAACTCGAGAAAGAATATATACCTGTTAAGTTGTGTGTTTATTCAATTTTATGAAGGAAGGCAGACCGAACCGAACTGACAACTGAGCTGCAGCAGGTCATCGAAGCTATTCGCGCAAACTATCTACATGCGAAAAGTTACAGACTGGCTCTCGAGAATCGACGGGAAGATGTTTACTAGCCAATAACCATCCATCTCGACGAACTTGGTCGTCAACACAAGGATGAAGTTTTGCCTCGGCTGGATATCAAACACGAAATCAATGTGGAAGGATCGACACCGATGTGAAAATGGAAAATAAGTCTGCAACTGCCCGAATAGGAAGAGGGCTTCACTAGCGACGAAACCGATTTGCCCCTGATAGATTTCCTGCGTGCGCGAGGCCAGAAACGAACACGAGAGCATGGCCCAGAGGAGGGCAACCTTGTCGGGCACTACATCGCTTCCTTCTCCGATCGGAACAACGACGAGACATATGGTTTGTGACACCACGATGAAAAACGTTTTCTCAGAAACAGGAAAGTAATGTTTTTTCCAGGAGATGTGATGCAGTTCGGTAAGCGCAAGGTGAAAATAATGCATGGCTGTGCGAACTTTTGTTTTGTTGACATCCTGGACACTACACCGAATATGATTTGTGCAAGTACCATCACTTGATACAGTCCAGTCAAGCTCATAACACGAACGATAACACGTCAAAACTGCGATTTAAGAACACAACCCAAGGGAAATTCGGCATTACCGCAGGAATGTTTTCACTATTGGTCGAGGCTTTTTGACCGAATTTGCTGCTGCAGAAGATCGACGCCAAACGAAAAATAGACTACATGTTTTGGGATGATCTGAACGAACTTGTCGATAAACTACAGCTTCTAGTCGCTTCGCCATCTGGGGGCAACCAGTGGCACACCAACAAGGTTTTATCTATCATCGAAGAATTTGTCGAAGCTTGCTATGTCGTGAAATGATAAAATATGCTGTTTCTGGGGAATTGCACAGGTCGGCCAGAAGGAATTATCCCCGGAGATAGTACATCATGAAAGGACTGGGTGATACTTTCCAATCCGATCTGATCGAAATGCAAAACTCTGCCCGTGCGAATAAAGTCAACCACTATATTTGACCATAATATTTACGTTTTCCAGGTATGCCTGGGCCAGACCGCTCAAGTCGAAAAAGGCACGATATGTCACCGAGGCCATGGCTGATCTGTTGAGAGAAGGACGCGTACCGAAAAATCTCCACAGTGACGATGGTAAAGAATATTTTAACGCTACTTTCTATGCACTAATGAAAAGGTACAGCATAAATCGCTATTCTACTTGCCCTTGACTCAAGGCTACTATTGTCAAGCGTTTTCAATGGACTCTGAAAGCTAAATTGTGGAGACATTTCAAGGTGAATGGAAACTACAAGTGGCTTGAGCTACTGCCAAAACTCGCCCGCGAGTATAATTCTACAATTCATTCTACCAATCGGATGAAGCCCGAAGATGTAAAGGACGACTCCCTGCTTCAGAACGTATACTCCAACCACAATAATAGGGGGCCCGCGCATGCCTAAAGCTAAAATCAGCGACCTTGTGTGCATCTCCAAACAACGTGGCATTTTCCACAAGGCCTATCGTCACAACTGGTCTGCAGAATTGTACAAGGTAGACGGCATACGTACCAGCGCATATACTACCTCAAGGACCTACGTGGCGAACCCATCGTCGGAGGCTTTTACGAATAGAAGATCCAGCTTACGAAGTTTCCCGATGTTTATTTGGTGGAAAAGTTGATGAAACGACATAATGGACGTGTGTTACGTGAGGTGGCTCGGACATTCGAACTGTGACGATTTCTGGGTCGACAAGAAATACATCCTGAAATAGGAACTGCGAATATTTTTAAGTTGTGTTATGTACATGTATTTTTTTAAAAATAAAACATGTATTATCTTAATTAACATTAATTTTATTCTTGCCTGTCTGTATATGTGGTATTATGCTAACGCTGCTCCTTCCATGCATATTGACTTAGTCTATCTGACACCGAGCAGATGTGAAAGCGACTTGAAAGAACGCACGCATGCACGTGTGCAGTTACTGATTACGTGCAGGTGCAGACCTAATAGTCATCCGATTCCATGCAGGTGCGAAAACGACTTTGAAGCATGCATGTGTGCAGTTACCTGACACTGTACAGGTGCAGATGTGAGAAAATGCTAACATTGCACTCCAGCCACCTTTCCCGTCCACCCCTCCTCCACCACCAGGAAAGCCTCGGCGAACATCTGCGGCTCTGACCTTGAATATGGTCGGTTATAACCGGATTATTCCAGGTTTATTCGCGCGGGATGCAGAGATCAAGGTCAGTTCGCATGCGCTTGGCTCGTAGGTCGACAATATTGACCCCTTCCTTTCTCTGCAGTGACATCTAGATGTAAGCCTGTTATGACAAGCGCCTTGCAAACCCGCCCGCGCATCCTGGCTGTTTAAATTTCATAAAATGCAGAGCTGAATACCACCTTTTATTCAATAAACATTTTTTTTATAAAAAAAAAGGTCAATATTATAAATTTTTTTACAAGGTTTTTTACCTGGAATGCACTATCGCAGTATACTAAAACATAAATATGTAAATCTTTTCATTGACAAAATAATTCCCAGTTAAAAGTGCGATTGGAACTTTTAGACATCTGAAGTTATTTTTTTTAATTAATTTGTTTTTTGTTGACAGGTTTTTGTGATGGCGGGGAAGGGTTATCAACACCTACCCGCTGGGTACCAAAGTGGCAAGCCGATATATTTAAGAAATTTTTATAACATAATGTTTTTATTTAATAAAATTATGATCTGCAGCGACACTCTAAACCTATTTAATTATTTAAAATCCAAATGATGGACAGATACTTTTTAATTTTTAGTTTAGATATTTTTTTATTACAATATTTGTTATAAAAATAATTTTTTATTTACCTAATATTAAACGATGAGGGGGGGGGGGAGTACATCCAAAATGGCATCAAGCCCTGGCGGTAACGCCTACCAATATGACGGATAGCACCAACCAACATGGCCGCTGGCCGCACCTACCATAATGGTGGACGGATTCGGATCCGACATGCCAAATGCTTGTGCCAAAGTCGACTAATATAAACTACTCATTCTACATGTGTTAGCTGACAGCTTATCTGTTTTGTATTCGTGATATTCAAAAGAACAACACTGTGCTTTACTAGTATCATGAGAGCGTGAGGAAAAAAAGGCCCAAATGAGGTTGGCTCATTCATTTTGGATAATTTCTCTCAAGCCCATTGCGGTATTACAGAAATTCATTTGTACTCCTACAATTGTGGGGGCCAAAATAAAAGCCATGACTTATGTCGCCTCCTATAAAATCGAACAATATTTCCCTCTCCGAGGACATTATTTTCTGCCTTGCGACAGGGATTTCAGTATATTAAAGACAGCACTTAAAAAGAACAATCGAATTTATGACACTAAACAGATTACAGAGTGAGCTATAACATCCACGAACATTGCCGACAAATTTATTGTAAAACAGGTTGAATCCTCAGATATATTGGACATCAAGAATTGGGGGTAGTAATATTAAAAAAAAAAAAATGCTGTTAAGAAGAGACAGCAAAAAAAAAACTGATCCCAATAATAAAAAAGCTATGTTCGGTATCAGTACGATGCTGCATTTGTCATTCAATTCAGAGTTGCCAAGGGCTGCTGTAGCATCCCAGTTCATTGATGGATTGTTGAAACACACATTTCGTCTCGATATGCCAGGAAGCCAGATTCCTAAATTTCCAGCTATAGCAGTTTATCCGAAGGGAAAAGTACCTATAAAGGAAGCAAATATTAAATACATATCTAAACTCTTACATTATGTGCCTCAAGAGTTTCCGAACTTTTACAAAGACATAATTGAGTTGCCTACTTTGGGAGTCCAGGTATCTGAAGATGATTGCTGAATATTATTTCTATCTACAAATATTTCATGTTTTTTGTTTTTTTGTCTGATATGTGCGAATATTATCATTGACATATTCAGCACTGATTTGGTTAACATTAGGTGAATGTTTAAATTCTACATGGTGACAATATTAAAGATAAACTAATACCACTTAATAAGTGTTTTATAAATTCATTACTTTGTTAAAAGTGTTGGCGTTCATATATTTCACTGCACCATTATGTAATAATATTAATCATTGGTTAATATGATAGCAGATGTGTAGGTAAATGGCCACAATATAAAATAGCACCATAATATAATTTTATGCTTATTGTAGACGGTTTCTATACTGTATGATATTACATAAACATTACATATAAGCNGCACCATAATATAATTTTATGCTTATTGTAGACGGTTTCTATACTGTATGATATTACATAAACATTACATATAAGCAATTTAAAATTGTTTATTCTGTTCACTAATTATTTTATAAAACAAATTTGACTAACAGAGAGTACTTTTAACACAATGCAATGAGAAAGGACTTAAGTCCCCATAATTTACTTTTTATTTAGGTAATTAGCATCATTACGGAAACACTAATATATACTTTAATAAAGTACAAACAATGCCCGATAGGGAACAGCTCGCCACAAATAATTTTAAGAAAAAAATTTGACTAACACTAAGTTTTTTGACTCAATGCAGTGAGTAAGAGCTTAAATCCACAAAGATAACTAATTTTTTAGGGAACCAAACACCTAATGGAAATACTACATTATGCTATAATCTGGTACCAACTATTTAAATAACATTTTTATAATGTGAGTAATTTGTAAATTAGATTTTTTTTAGTTTTCTAACAATTATGCTTATATGACCCATACCATTTCTCTATGGGCCGATTCAATAAGGGAACCCCGCTACGATATGTCCTGCTGCATTCAGGGGGATTATAATGCCGACGACCAGATCGACCAGAACTTCAAGAACGTCCAGATTTCTTCATATTAAATTATAATCAGCTAATTCATTCAGTTAATTATTTATAAAGAAGCAGAGGAAAATTTGTCAACCTGAACTGACTCTCACTAACTTTAACCACGGACACCCTGGCATCATCTATTTGTGATACCCTGAGCTAGTTTGGAGAAGAGACGCAATGTAATTAATTTTTATTTTGGAAGTTCAGTTCTAACACCATATCTAATCTTAGTGGAATTTATCAGTCACGATACCTGAAACCAATAATAAAATTTTGTTTGAAAATTTTTTACACATTTCATGTAAGAAATAAATTGGGTAACAAGGATATTAATTTAATACTACACTTTGGTTGAAACTTTACTGCTGAGTTATAATTTCCATAATAAATTATGTATCTTCCTAGTGATATCCTGGTCTTTAATAATTGAGTTTCGTAGTGTTATTTGTAGCTGTTCTTCTGTCTCTACCCGGTATTCAGTCTCTACATCTGTTACGCTCTCTCTCTGTGTCTCTCTTCTACACTTTACACTAAACATGTTGTTACGGTACAACATTTTTAGTATTTGGAAAAATGTTCCTTCATAATCATAGCCTAAAGGACTCGCTCACAAAATAAATTTCTTTCATAGCTATTTCTCTTAGGACGATATTCTGGCCAAGTTGAGAGCAATCTGCTTCTCTACTCATCCTGTGCCCTATTTACTGTATGGCAGCAATCTGCACGCGTTAGCGTGGTGTTACACTTTCCACTTGCAAGACTCAGGCAGAACTGTCGCCTCGAAACTTTTTTCGTATAATGCGGATACAAATTATTGTAAAAATATTTTGAAGTTTTTTTTGGCTGAATTATCACGCAAATTGAAGTTTAACTACGGCAATATTCAAAACAGAGCCTTTGTTAAATGTTGGTTTGAAACAATTTAAGAGTCTTGGAAACACTTTTTTTTATTAAAGTCATGTGTTAAGGGTCTTAAGTGATTTTTATGTGAACTAAAATTAAGTACCTAAGGATTATGGTATATAATTATAGATTTTCACTCCAAACGCAATTTTTATGGTGGTTTTAGCTTATAGCATCGTAATGTACAGTATGTTTATGGACTGCTACTTTTTGCTACTTTATTAAACAATTGTCCCACTGATGACAGAGCTAGAAATTAAGATGCTGTGAGCGTAACGCTGTTCTTCATTTGGTTTTTATAAACCTATTGACAAACCTCAGTTTCATTAAAATATTGTATGTAAACTTACAGGCTTATGCCCTTCTCTGTTTCTCTTTACTTCTCTTCCTGTGTATATGAGTACGTATACATATTTATAATATAGAAGGAAATTATTCACAAACGACTACTGCCTTTGTCCGTTTCCCCTGTGTTACAATGGATTATTGATAGGGAAATAGAAATACAGCAAAAATAAAGCAACTAGTGAAACCGCTGAATAAATAAGACTTATTTATTTTTGCCAGCACATAGACAATACAATAAATGTTGAGGTTTGTCCCTTTGGGCTGTATTAAACCAAATAAAACCGCAAATTTGTAATAATAAAACTGACGTGTATCATGTAGTATAATGCACGTATAATGTACGTTGTGTCTTGAAAGCACTCAACAGCCTTCCTCTGAAGTGTGTGTTCTTTTAGCAGATCAGCGCATTGGACGCACGTATAATTGTTTCGTTGGAAAACGAGTATTTCAAACACTCTACAGCGCAGTTCAAGCACCACGTAGACGGGGCCTTAATGAAGAAAGTATGATTATTCTGNTTCAAGCACCACGTAGACGGGGCCTTAATGAAGAAAGTATGATTATTCTGATTTAAATCTACATATGAATATAAACTTGTATGAATAAAAAAATCTGTCTTAAATGAATTTCTTAATTTTCACTAATCGAGTGTACTAATAATTGAATAATATTTCGTTATAATAGGGATTTGAGTGTGTTTCAAATCACAATACAAGTATTGAAGATTTTGATAGTTATATTAGCAATCTGCGAGATTGTTTGGGGGACATGCACGCTACATGAAAATAAGCTTACTCATTTTAACTTATTGTTCAAGCACAATATGAACTCTAAGAGAATATAAGTAAATTTGTGTCGCATACACAAAAAAATAACGCGTAAAATTAACAAACTTGAGTTGCGAAAAATTCTTTGCCTTATTTTGGTATCGCCAAGAAATCCTTGATGTTTTCCTTATATGACGTGCATAGATTGTGTTATCGTGGCACACCTGGTACAATGTGGAACATCTGGCTTGTACTAACCTAACCTAGTGTCGAGGAACAGCTGCTCCGCGAAGAACTTACAAGAGCTTCCTCTTGAAGCCGCTCAGGACACGGTTGGTCATCCTGGTTACTAGGACGTCCGTGACTAACGCCAGTCTGACCTGTGGCACACATTACTTTCTTGACGCATGTTAAGTAAGCGAGACATTCAACTTTATAGCTCTAATAGACATATACAATTATAAGAAAACAGTGGTTTATTTTTAAGGGTTTTTGTTATGTAAAGCTGTTCGGTACGCTAAGAAGTGTAAACCGAAGTTGTTTATTATAGTGCAAGCAGCAAAGAGTTTGAGAATGGTTTTATCAAATTTGTGCTAGTAATTATATTTAACCTGATCCCCGCAAATAATTTAACACCTACATATCAACAGCACGAATATAGTGTCAATTGATTTTCCCTATAAAAAATTGCTATACAATATTAAGGCAAGTTGTGTATATTTTACACTAAAATGACAGAAATGACAGCACACACTGTGGATGTGAGCACTGCTGGAACTGAAATACAAAGTACACCTCTGTTACGGCCGTGTTCAACTGATAAAATAATGAAGACAAGTGACTAGGAAGAAGTTTCGGTGCAATTTTTGTGTACTTACTCGTATGTGGGAGCATTTCATCAAAAGAACGACCAGAATATTTCGTAGATGTTCGCTCAATTCTACTATAGTGCCAAATATGTAATAAAATTATTTCATTAGTTTTTTCCCTGCTTTTTTAGTTTGACGACTGGGAGGTATAACTGTTTGGAATGTAAGCCTGTATACAACCTATCCACTGTTAACTCTTCACTCTTCTGCTTACTGAGTTCATATACAAGTAGTGCTATACAATAAATATGTTACAAATTTTTCAAATTTCAATTTATTAAATTTTAAAATCCATTTTTATTTAAAATGTACAACAATTTCCATTATTTATGAAATGTTAGATCGTTGGTCACTTAATTTAATTAGCGGCATTTGAATATATTTGGAACATTTCGCACTACACGAATAACAGTTAGGACGAAAAAACTGAGAATACTGGTAGGAATATACTGCCCACCAAACATTTAAGTATTAAAATTACAATTTAATTCAAACACTTATTACAAAAGTTTTTGTACGTGTATTTAAGCGTGTTACAACTTACATTCAGAGAATCTTGGAAGAAGCGATACTCATTTTAATAATGGAAACATACAAATAGTTTATCAAATTCGTGACGCAGGTTTAAATAATACATTATATTATCCCTGTATGTAATTGGAATATTAATCGGTTTATTAATTATCTGTTTATTTTACCTTTTACTTAATATTTCACCTGAAATAATGAAATATATGCATTCTCTCTCTCAAACCACGCAACAACTTCCACAAAATTACAGTTTGTATTTTGGAACAAGTCTTACTTCTAAGGAAATTTAGTACTGAAATATATATCTACTATATGCTGCTTAGAAATGATAACAGTACAATTCCACACAATTCACCCGACTTATAGAAAAAGTAGTTTAATGAAAGTGTTTTATAATAGCAAAAAATTAATAAGTATATTTCTTATTTTACAACATTTATTTAGATGTATGGTACAAAGGTTGGGAGATTAGTACTGATGGAAAACGAAGCATAAAACATAGCAAGAGGGATTTTTATTATGTATTAAAAACTACGGGAGGAAACGCAAATAACAATTATTGGATGTTCAGTTGATGAAAAATTCTTAACAGCAAATAATTTGGCTTGTGAAATCGTTCGTAAATTAACCTGGAATCCTAGATTATGATTGCATAGGAACATTATTACGCCTAGCTTTTCTCATGTTTTGAAGCTTCAAGTCAACATGCAGTAAAAATTAACAAACAGGGTCGACTTGACCCGTGCTGAAGAAATTAATGCACTAATTTTCAATTACCGCCTGTGTGAGTAAGCAAAACCTTTGTCACCCGCGAATTCTTTTGTGGCAGTTATTGTAAGGGTTCGGGATGGCACAGAATCAAGCAATGAGGCAAAAATTATATTTCGTAGAAATATTTGCTACATTACTTCGTTAATTGCGATATTCTGCAATCAATAAATTTTATTCACACCAATTTAAAAATGCCTTACTTATGAAGATGTGCATTGTTTAAGGACGAAACAGCGGAAGATGCTTTGTAATAATATTGTGTATTAAAGCCGATAGGTAAGCAACCATGCAAAACCTAGCGTTTGGTGAAGAGCTGTCAAGCTTCCTGCCATAGTTAACTGGCAGGCGCTGCAGTACGGGTATTTACAACACTGCGCTTCCACATGTGATACTGTTATTAATGGCCAGTGAGCATGGCAGGTTACACATACCCGGGGATAGCTGATAAGCAAAGCGGCACTGAGACTCTACCGCGAGCAGTTTCCTAATCAACTCCTGCGCACACGATGTTCGCCAGAGTAGACCATCGCTTACGATAAACGGGTTCAGTACGGGTGAACATGAACGCATGTGGTATAGAGTGTGATTCGTGCGATTCTTAAAATCGATGTCTTGAGAGTCGATGAGGGTGAAGTGAAGCAAGTATGGAACAGTGCCGGAATGTAATGGAGGGGGTAATGGGAGATTCCCGAGAAAACCCGCCTACCAGTGGGATGTTCGACACGATTCCCATATACGAAGATCGGGGAACTTCACCGCCGGGAATCCAACGCGGTTCGCCTTGGTGGGAGGCGAGTAGTCTGACTACTACAACACCGTGGCCCCCCAACGCATGTGGCATGAGATGACGAGTAAGGACACAATTAGTGGAGGAACATGTCTCGCAGCAGGTTAAAGAAAACACATAGACCAGAAGACATGTAATTGCACATACGCTGGGAACACCCATCAATCACCAAAACTGTAGTTATAATAATGATAATTTTTAATAGCACCGTGCACAACACTCTAATGAGTACTCAACAAACAGCTATGCTTCGACCGTTCCTTTTACGCTAAATTCATGCATTAGGGCCAGCTGACTTTGGTCCACGAGTTATGTTTACCCAGTGAATGTTGCAGCGTTGTGGTGACGATCGCACTTCCTCGAAAGTATACTGTTCACTATGGATCTTGCTTTACCGAAGATTTAACATGCAGGAAAGCAATAAGTGGCCTCAGGATAACATGCATGCAACTAGTACAAAAATGATATTCAGGGTGAATTTGTGGTGCTGGATAGCAATGAATTGCTTAGTTGGCCCACACATTATCCTGATTCACTTAACTGGTGCATTTAACCTGCAATTTCTGATAGATATCCCACCAGGTCTCTTGGAGAACGTTCTGCTTGCCACTCCTGTGACATGATTTCAGCACGAAGGAGCAACCAGCTCACTTTGTCCGAACTGGGCGTCAGCACGTTGACAGATCTTTCAGTAGTCTTTGGGTTCGTAGTGGAGTTATAATTGCGTGGCCACCACAAACTCCTGACTTCAATCCTCTTTAATGTTTCCTTTGGTCCATCTAAAAAGTCACTTTTAAGAGAGACCAGTCAACACCAGAGAGAAATTCGTGACCCAAATCGTGGGAGCATGCGACAGTATACGAACCACTCGCGCCATCATAGGACTTGTGCATAACAAAATGCAGCGTCTCTGCGAAGCCTGCATCGCTGTGAGGGCCAGAACTTCGAGAAAATGAGAATGGAATGCAGTTTCAATTGTTACATATCGTTACGTGTAATGCTCATAACTATTTGTAGGGACCATTTCGATTTGTATCACACGCAGTGATTTGTATACTTTCATTAACATCCTCGCAATAAAATGCTACACACGCATTCGTGGATGGCAGAGGCAGAGATGTTGCATACCTACGAATGCATGCCGCTGTAACCTTTGAAAATTGGTACATTCGTCTCTTCATTACATTTGGCCTGAGTGACACTTTTTATTAATGTGTACATATGACTTCATGCACCAAAATCAGAGAAATGATAGAGGTTAGAATGTTTGTTTTGCGGTTATAATATGTAACCTGAATTTAATTTAGGAAGGGAAATTATTTTACGAACCAAATTTTGTGCAGATAAAAATCCACTAATTTGTTGTTTAATCTTACGCAGTTTCTGATATATTTAAACGCATTCATTATAAACCCTTTTTATAGTCAATAAAATTCTCAGTGAATACTTAAGTCTTTTTGTTGTGTTATGTTTCCTGCCTCATTTTGCATCAGAAATAAAATCACAAAGAATGTAACATACTTTCAGGGACATCACATGTAGGCTTGTATTTACCAAAGGACATCCCAATACACTGAACCTATAATCATATATTCAATGACGTACATGCTTTCACAGCATCCTCAATATCAATTGGTCCATAAAATATATCAGTGTGATGTTTGCTTCTAACGTAGGCCTATACATAGAGAAATGCCTTAAATCTTATTAATTTTGGAAATTCAACTCATGGGAGGTAAAAAAAGCAAACCGTATATTCACAGAATTCTCAACATAATTAAAAACTTAAGAAATATACGGGTCTTTGGTTTTAGAATGTTGCTTACACAAATGCCAAACTCTGATTTCAGAATTTTATGTGCGAAGAGGCAAAATATGTATTTTCACAGAATCAGCAGAATCAGAGAAATCCGACGGGATAAAGTGGAAGTTTTACTTTGAAGGACTACCTATAAAATTGCCTAAAAAAAAATCCAGAATATTTTTATCGGTAATACAATCACTTAATGGGAGATCCAATAATGTGGTGTTCAAAGATACCTATAAATAAAAATTTATATAAATCCCATGTAATACAGGAGACCTAAGACGCGAAAGCACTAACAACACGTTCTCTTAAAACATAAAGTTGGCTTTACTGCAGCCAAGGAAAGTCGATATAAACTACATTTAAAACATAAAGCCTATGTGTATTAATGCACGAAATCGTGTGTATAATACATTCACAGTAACTTCCAACTTTTGTGAAGCCCTGCTAAAGTTAAACTGCGAGGATACTACTCACCTTCATGTAACAAAGCTTAACCAACCATGAAAATTACACAGAACAGACAACTCACCACATTCGTGCGCAGTCAGTGAAATAACACTTTGCATTTTAACTACTTCTTACTAAGCATTACCAACACACCTATATCCTCTTTACATTCATCCATATAAATTTGAACTTAAATAATAAAATTTGACGATAAAATGTAATAAAATGTTCAATTTAGCCAAAAATAAGGTACTTCTTTGTTAAAAAAAAAAAAGTATAAAACGCTCGTAATACGTGACATACTTAGGAAACAACCAAACACAGCATACATGCGGTAATTTTTCAAAGGTTTGATTCAAAAACTACGAAGAAACCACAAATAGACTATACGAGCAGGGTGAGAGTGTACCTGCAGAATATTGCTATTGTGCAGGGCCAGTACTGCCACGACGCCTGAAGTGTAGATAGCTGGCCTCCGCCACCCCTTTTCCTCTCCTGCTCCATTAATCCACCTCACCACCTCAGCAAATCATACTCTTGCATTCTATTTAGGGGGTGTTCTCATATTCCTGCCAGCCTTTCTCGTCTCCCACATTCTATATTTTTGGGCATAGATTTCCTGTTCTCCCTCTCGTCTCCCAGCCCCAGAGTTTTCTAATAGTTCTCCTACTCTCTCGCTCTCTACCGTCTCCACATTCTCCCGGTCTCATACCTCTCTCATCTGTTCTATCTCTCTCGTCACTCACATCCTATTCCCCTCTCCTGTCTCCCTCCCCTGTGATTTTCTCATATGCCCCCTCTCTTATCTCACACCCCTGGGTTTTCTCAGAGTACTACCAGTCTCCTTCCTTCCTCTCTCATTCGTTCTATCACTCGAGGGGTTTTCTCATATTCCCCCCCACCCTGCTCTCTTGCTTATCTCGCCCACCTCCATCATCACCACCAGTTGGCCCCCCATAGGCTGCCTTTTTTAATTCCCTCACTCGTCACCAGAGAGTGTTCGAAGTGCTACAGGTCGCGGCTAGGAGCATCGGTATCGGCGCGGCCATTTTTGTGTGTGGTGGTTTACCATGTGTAACAGATATTAATAAATAAATACCAACAGACTACCCAGTACGGCGGCCATTATCCTGCATGTTCATAACAATATTAATAAAACAAATAAATGTACATTTTTCTAAAAAGTAGCATTAAGGGCATAAACCTAAGGCGAAACGAACTATACATCAAGTGCGCGCACACTCAAGCTGGTGTGGGGTGGAAAGCCGTATACACTCTACCTCGCATCACGTGGGCCGGAACGTAGCCAGTACGCGCGCTCATGTGGGAAACATTTTAATTCTGTAACTAGCAGTGGATTAATTAGCCACTTACACAGCAGCAGCATGGTCGCTCTCGCTGTCATCACCCTCGCAGCATTGCCCTCCCACTTTACCGCCCGCAATGGCATAACCAAGCTGTCAGCTCCCGGGCTTGGGACAGGGCAGTACACTACATTAGCAAAAACACCACCAGAATTTATATCCTTATAGCAAACAAGTCGTGTACATGTTTGAGTATAAGAAAAAACACCAGCGGTGCCACAACCAAAGTGTACTGGTGGTTTACAATGTCAGCAGGGGAAAAACGACCCACCTATAACAAACCAAAGCGGACAGAGGAACGCAAAGGAACTGCTGAAGTGATGGTGGAATACATTTAAGCACTTACTGTGAACAACCTGTACCACTAATTTATAGGCTTACAGTACATAAGTAGTATGGTTATTGTATCAAACAATGGTTCTCACGAAATGGATGTTTAATGTTCAAAACAGATCATGTGTTATGCCTGCGACATAGGTCAGCAGCCAACCACTGACTCTTGTATTTAGTGTGGCCTATGAGTTAGGGACTGTGATGCTGGACCGAAGCTTCATGCTTGTTTAGAACGAAAACGGTGGGTCCTACGCACTTGCAACAAGAGGACCATATTTGTGATACTGCTCCATATGCCATCATCAAACATTACAAATTCTCAACGGTACAAAAGTTGCATACAATGAGAAGGTGGCCACCCCTGTTATTTTCATTGCCGTGGAAGGTATAAACACGTGTTTACTGTAGGTTAAGGATCCCAATAACAGAAAACATTGCCCGGAGTCTTGTCATTTAATGTCACTTAGTTTCCTATATTTCAGGAGATTATTGTCTTGAAATTTGATCTTCAGGGGGTCATTCCTCCCTTAATATTGCACTTGGGTACGAAGTGTCCTATATATTTTCTACTTAATTTTTCATAAGACATAGGGCATACCTCCTGGAGTTTATCGGTTATCTTTAGAGACACGCTGTATATATATATGTATATATATATAACACAATTTGGCCAGGAGCATTTTTGGTTTTCAAATTCATCTGTAGAACCATTTAAGAAATTTTGTAACTTCATAATATTTTATGGCACTTTATGGTATATTTTTGTATTACGCATGTTGCGTTCATTCAAGACTTATAATTATTCAATAGTGTTCGCTAGTAAACCACAGTTATACAAATTTCTGTTTTCATTCACCGTACTTTTNGAATAAAAAAAGTTACATTTATAATCGTCTCTCACTCTACATACATTATCTAAATAATATCCAGAAGGCATGTGGAGAGGCTTCTCAGAATTTACTTCCATTCCGTTGCAGACAGAGCGCTCACATTGGGCCAGTTAGGTGCTACCCCCAGCAACGATATGGACCCACCTAATCCTGTGCCACAGTGCTGACAGACAGCAGGCAGCTTATGCTGGCGTCTGCGGGTGGCACGCCGTGCTGGTCGCTTAATTGTAGGCGTTACCTCCGACTGGGTGGTGATGACAGCAGGTACTGCCCTTGGCGGTCGCTTATGCCTTGGAGCAGGTTGTGATGTCATGTTCACAAGGGAGGCGACATTAATGGCTGATAGCTGGGTGTCAACGTTGTCGGCGATTTTGATGGTAAGAACTGATGTCACTGATGGTTCTGCAGGATTGTTGTCGGGGAGGTGAATTACGATGGCATCATGCAGCATGGTATGGGTCACCACCTCATCCTCACTGCATGGTAGAGGCATGTCTGTGCACATGTAGTGTACTGCACACCTCCTGGATGTTGTAAAGGCACCTATTTGCTGAGAGCGCTCATATGCTACCAGATTATGGGCCAGCACCCAATGAGCTATGCCATCACAGACCTTGCTGCATGACCTCTGCTCAGCTTCATCCCCGACGTCGTATGTGACTGAACTATGACCCATCCTCATGCTGGTGTAGGCAGTCTCTGGCCAGAATGGTATGCTGATCTTTGCTAGATCACTGGTGGCGACGAACTGGATACGGGTGTCTTATATAGCTCTCTCTAATGTGTGATGTCACAGCCACCACTACTTCAGAACTTTAGCCAATAGCATCAGAATGCATGCAACAAGGTCATAAATAGCTTCCCAACACTTACACTTGCTGCAATGTGTCATTTCTCCCTGGACCATCGTGCTGTCCATACTCGAGGCTTCTAGGTCCATGATGTACTGCCCACGCACACATGTAAGTAGATTAATCTTTGTTACTTATATACACAGCAGACCTTAGCCGAGCATGGTAGGATCCGTTTGCTTCTGCAGACTTCCATCGCAGTGGTATGTATGTGGCCTGTACACTCTTCAGACCACCAGCAGGTTGTACCAGTGTCTACATTGTGCAGGACTAAGTCCACTTTCCTGTTATTGTGATGAAGTTCGGTAATATCTTCAAATTCTGTGCACTGCGAGAATGTATCATTTGCAAGTAGCTGACTCTTTGATCAAAGATTTGTGACAGCACTCCAATCATATTTGTAACAGGGTAGAATCTCGGTGTGGAAATTACCTGTGTGTCATGGTGTCTCCACATATGATTTTCACCATCACATACCTGCACTTGCTCGTGTCCAAACTCTGATTTAAACACCACCTGCCTATACCCGATAAAGTAACTCTTGTACAAGTTCACATTTTCGAGCAGAAACAGGACACAGTCATGTGTATAAAATGTATTGCTCATGGTGACTGTGCTGAATGCTGAATGCTGCACTGCTGATGGCACTGCGGGTGAGATGTTATACTCGTTGCTTCTTATACTGTCGCCAAGTAAACTTTACATGTTAGTGGTGAACACATTGTCTTCCATGTAACCGTTCCACACTTCATGATAGGCGTTTACTGTTCGCCCGTACAGGTCTCAGTCCAATGGGTAATTACACCACTTTTGGGATGCTACAGATCATATGCAGTTGACTGCATAACCCATACCTGATGTATATTCTCTTCGTTTGCACGAGCTACCAAAGCAGTGATGGTGCAAAGCAGCTTCGTGTCTGGTCGCAGGTAATACACGGGACATGCAACAACACTGCAGGGCATCGCGTATGGGGCTACATATTTCTCTTTGCTATCAAAATTTCTGACTCACCCAGTGTTCGGGTCCGTTGCAACTTTCCACTTGCTTAGGCAGTCCAGGAGGTTTGAAATGAATACGCCAGTACCCAGTGGTAACATCACCGTACTTGACCATGCCCAGCCGGTTGAATGCTGTGTACATATTTGAAGAGCCATAGTTCTACTGCGGTAAGAGAGAGACACTAATTTCTTCCTACGTACACCCCATGTTATTCAAATTCGAGCACATGCGTTGNGTACTTGACCATGCCCAGCCGGTTGAATGCTGTGTACATATTTGAAGAGCCATAGTTCTACTGCGGTAAGAGAGAGAGAAACTAATTTCTTCCTACGTACACCCCATGTTATTCAAATTCGAGCACATGCGTTGTCTTGCCATTACCGATAGGATTGATACCAGCATATACTATGTGCACCGTAGTCTCGTTAAGCATTGCCATATCGCTCTCCATGATTAGTTAACGTAGCATGATAGTAAACGTACCCGAAACTCTGCATTCAACAAACATGTTATGAACGTGGTGTAAGATGTCTCCGCCCGCCGGAAATCCGATGCTGTGTACTGCTTCCCGACCACTAGGTCCGGCAGTGCCCTTTACTGAGCATTATCGTTCAGCTCCAGTATAAGCCCGTCCATGATGGTATCGAATTTTACAGTGGTTTGCCCTCATTGCTGGGTCGCTATTTATGTTGCCTGCTGTTAGAAAAAACGCAATTTGACTTGTCCCCTACCACCATGGTATGAACCGCACTCCATAGATTACATCCTTAGCAGCAATATATTCAAGCATAGACATGACCAGCCTAGCCTGCATGTATCGCAGTCATGTTTGGTTTTCGTGTACCGAGCCTTCAATGCTCTTAATGATGGGCAGTCGTACTCTGTCTGCAGATCACATAGTTTTACGTTCGTGCCGGAAGATGCTCAATGATATCTTCTGCTCCGGCCTGGCCATGAATACCACACTTCCTGCCTCAATGGCTAACTTTGAGGTAGGTGCATGATGTACTTTATTGTATCCCACATCGCCATCGTCCCAATTGAGACCATGATAGTGTTTTTCCGTCCATATATTTGTACCTTACTTTTGCTGTCGAGCGTCCATCATGGGAATGGGGGTATAAATGTACTTGTCGCTATTCTGCGGTCTAGATATGCTACACAGATGCATTTAACAATGAAACCATGCAGTGACATACATCCCTGAACGTTCACGAACATTGTGATGGTTGGATGGTGAATGAACAATATGTACCAATTACGTTAGTATTTTAACTACTTTGTCGCGCACATTATACATGACCAGTCAATCGTGAATTATTAAGACATAGGCCCGAATATAGGTTGGGAATTTCTCCGAGGTGGTCATTTCATTCCTGCAGCAGACAATGCGTGACTTCATTGTATCATCATGTTTATTAATGCCAAACAGTAGCAGGGGAGCGGTGTTCATGAACTCGTACTGTTCCAACACTGGTGACTGCGTATGCCCATAGTAGGATCTCTGAATGTCAGTATACATTTGATACTGTACCATCTACATGCCATTTGCGAAATCTATGTTTATTTCTTTATATAGGTAACACTCAGAGTTGAGGAAAACCTTAACATTCTAAATGTTTGCATTATCAAATTTCGTATGTTCTGCATTGACAGCATTCTGTTTGCCTGTCTGAAACGCAACTATTATGAAGCATAGTATATAACTTGTGAAACTCATTTTGACATTCCAGTTTTCGCTCACGGAGCATAGTACGCTCGGGTATGTCTCTAAACTCCATGTACGAAACGCAATATCGACGTTCCTACCTTCCTCTGAATATTTTAAAAATTTCACGCACACTGACATTTTTACTTTCACATGGGGAAGCAGCTATTCGATGGATTGTATCGCCAGCACCGTGGCTTCCAGTGCAGTGGTAGTATCCAGGTCCGCGTTCGCGTGCGTGTTGGCCATGAGAATAACTATCTCCTGCTTATAATTAATAATTGCATGCTCGTAGTATTCAGCGAACCCTAAAAGCATGGCTATCAGAATACATACCTCGAATTTACCATTAGAATAGATGGTAACCTTAAAGTCCTATTCTCGTTGTCACAGGTACAACATTGCCTGCCTTTGTTAGCATTCCTTGGAACCTCAAATAAGAATTACACAGTATGGTGAGTTAATATTGGATTTGTACTGGGATCCAAACCTCGGTTGAGGGTATGTAAGGACCCGGCAGATAGCGCTTGTACGTGTGGATTTCTGCCTTGGTGATCAGGTCTCCGAAGCCTGCCAGATCGGTTACGTTTAATATTTCCATGTCCATAATTGTTGACTGACAGCCCCAATATTCTAAGGAAATGCATGTTTTTAGATCTTAGTGCTCTGGGTGCTCGCCATGTAGTGATTTCCAATTAGGTAAGGTAAACTGCTTTTATTATCTTAGTACTCATTTGCTTAAATTTCAGACCCATCTTTGCGTAGATGTAGGCGTACTGTTATTTCCTCTCCTCGGAAATTAATTAAAGGATGTCTTGGTTTACTATAGAAACTACCACTTTCTGTACGCTCTCTGTCACGACCAGAATGTAAATGGGTGTCTTCGGTACATCCACCAACTTAAAGCCTGGAGGTACCATCGCGAAAAATTCGGGTAGTGTTTGGCTAGACTGGTCGTTGAGGTACGACCTGGTAAACAAATTACTTTTTATTCATATAACATTAACGGGGAAATGTTTACCAGCAAGGTGGATTCGTGTGTTTTATTCACATCGTATTTTGGGTTCTCGAACCCAAGCATATCAACCAGTGTATCTCTTTGCATTGAGTCAATCTGAGCAGTACAGTACATCTCACTGTGTAGCATATTAGCGTTACCTCGCAGCACCAACATTACATCCAGTCCCAGTGCGCACTTAAGCTGCTCGCCTATATCTTTAATCTCATACAAACATGTGGGTACACACCCCTCTCCTCTCTTACCATCCTCCTTGACGTAACGAAATATTAAAATTGCGATAATCTATGTTCAGTAAAGAGAAGTAAGTTTTAAAATCTATCAGAGCGACGGACCATGCCCCTCCACATTCAGTGGGGGAAAGTGTACGAAACGCAATTCCAAGTTATAGCCCGACACGATCAGAGTTACGGACATGACTGATGCTTACATGTAGTGTGTCCTTGTTATGTATAGTTTATATATCCACCTTGAAAGGAAGAGGATACATAAGTCCCCACAGTTCCATTCTCGAAGAAATTACTCTGCTTTGTAGTTGTGATGTTATCTCGCGCCTCTCAAATATATTTTCATTTCTAGTGGAGCAATTAAATTACCATAACTGTCAAAGTATTCTATCATATCACTGCATTTTTTATATGGTGTTCAATGTGTCCCCGGCCCGAGGCTGGTATCTAGGTTTAATATACCACACTCATCTCGCCTCGCACAATGCATTATGAGGTCGCGCATGAGCACGCCTAGGAAATTGGATATTTGTAATTTATGAGTAAACTTTTATATGTCTGTTTTGGTGAGTGGACGACTGGTCAGTGTCCTTAAGGCCTCTTATTTTGCCCAGCACTCCTCCCCTGTTTTGGCTTTCCCCCACCACCACCTCATACACAGTAGGGCGAATATACAGTTCGCTGTTGTTTTTTTTACCTTTAGCGAGCGCCTCCATATTCCTAATGTTGCACATGGCTTCAGCCATTTGTTTATTTTCCTCCATTGTGTTCACCGCTCTCGTAAAAACCACTTGCAGCACCAATAAGACTGCCGAGAATGCCGAGCGCCGGCAAGATAAAAGGCAAGATGCCACCTCGCTTCCCTGCTTTGCAAAGTTTCCTTAGTGTCTTCCCAGTTCTTTCTTCCTTCCAAACTGCAAACCCACTCCCCTCTTGACTTTTGTTTTCATAATCGTGGATATGCCCCGGGGAGCTAGACATTCGCCGAGTTTGGATTTGGTTCATCTAACAGACGACTTGGCATTTTCTGCAAGAACGGTGTCGGTTACATGCCTATATTCTAACTTGCTACTGGTCGTGTAGGCAATGTCGTGTTCTTTGCATGTTTCGTCCAACAAATTGACGTGCTAGCCGCATACCAGGCCCACAGTATTTGTGGCCTGGAATGTACGCCCCGAAAGGGAGGTTTTTGATCCCCTCTTGGTCTTACTCCCATAGAAAATTACAGCATACTAATACAACTTTATCATTTCATCTACTTTATAAGTTCATTTTTTGGTGCATGGCATGTTCCTGTTGCCATAAGTATCTGTGGTTTATCCATTCATGTATTAGTTCAATGGATATTGTGCTACAGTCTACCATGCTTCCCATTCGCATCACTGCTGATGACGAAACAAACACTCCTGAATCACGTCATGGAAAGCTACTGCCAACCACCATGCGGCGTATCATTGTTACCAAGCAACTGTGGAAAGACATGTGTGCTTCTCAGCCTTTTGGAAGAACCCAATGGTTTTTGTTTCTAGAATGTTAACCCTATATTCGAAATCGCTACAACAGCCAAAGTACCTACACCTAGCACAAATACTACAAGCAGTAGTTAGTCTCCATTATTTTTCATTTAGCGACAATGAAAAGTCGTGCCACCAAGTGATACTTTACCAAATTCTGTGTTGATTTTATACGAAGTGGCATGTGATGAACATTCGACCATGCAGCAGTATTTCAGCATGCGCCACCAGTTAGCAGTGGATTCGATTTACCTTTGTCAAACTTATTCAAGTATGTCTAAGCAGCTTCTGCATGACAATGCTAATTTTCTCATTCTATTTCGCATGAATGACCTGAATTTGCATCATGTCTACTTCGATCACGTTGTTACTGATATGTAATATACAGATGCATAAGTATGTGCTCATGTTGCTGGCGTGAACCTCGCGGTTTCCTTGTAATAGCTAAGAATTTCAAGCCTCATAAGGGAAGGTACCAAACGGAAAACAATGAGTTCATTATCGCACATCAGTGAACGATGAGCTACACTGTATCAAGTTCGGCCATAGTGGCCTCAAGCGTATGACAGACAGGTGTATTACGTCTACTAACGACGGAAACTGCAGTTTTGGAGAGAAATGGGTCAAGAATCTCGGAGGGCCGAAACGTGATGGGCGATGCGACTAATTTATCCTTTGTAATGTCACTTCAGAGGCTTTGCAACCACTGGCAGTACTGCAGGCTGACATCGATATTCATATTCGCACACTTATGGACAGTATGACTCGGCTTGCTGCTTTAGAGACGAAACTTAATGGTGTGGGCGAGCGAATAGCCAGAAGGGTTCATACAGACATGACTACAGAATTACATGCATTGACTGAAGATGTGCGCAAACTGTCTGATTTAGGCAGGAAGCTCACCACTGAGGAAGATCATCTCTTTGATACGAATATACTGACTAATAATATGGATTTATGGCTTGGTACATTGACCAAGAGTGTGTCCCAACTAACTGATTTTCCTTATGGCGAAGCACTTGAGGCTGTAGAAGGACGGCTATTCGGCAACATGATTGTAATGTCTGCTAAGATGGAAGCTCAGATTCACAAATTAGCTGAAGATGTACTCAAACTATCCACTTTAGGAGGCAAGTTTGCTACCATTGAGAAGAAACTCGACGACATAGGAAAGCAAGTTGCCGACAGAGTTCTTACTGGTCTGGCTACAAAACTAGATTATAACCTTAATGTCAACACTCAGGGTGCATGTACGCGGACTGCTTTAAGTAAGAAGCTAGAGGTTGTGGTCAACGTGGAATCGAAACTAGCTGCTGTCAGTATGGTGTCTGCTAAGATGGGTGCTTAAATTCATACATTGACTGATGATGTTCACAAAGTGAGTGCTTTAGGAAGCAAGCTCTCGGCTGTGGAGACGAAGGTCGAGGACTTAGGCGAGTAAGTTGATAACAGAGTTATTTCTGCTCTGTCAGCTATATTGAAAGATCATCTTAATGTGGCGAGCTCGATGCTGTAACCGGGCAGGTTTATGGCAATATTTTTACAGCTGTTTCTGCTAAACTGGACACAACATAGTAATGTATCGACCAAAGGTGTCAGCAAGCTGGATGCTTCAAGTACTCAGCTAGGGACTGTAGCCAACTTGGAATCGAAACTCAGCACTCTCATATAAGGAATATTTAATAGAGATTTTACTAGCATGATCGAGGAGCTAGAGGCATGCACCCACCATTTAGGTATGGGGCTTGCGGATATTGAAGAGCTTACAAGGCACAGTATCGGCCATGTCCTAACTGACTTGCTCTCAGACGATTATAAATTGAAAAATTGCCAGCATGTGTGAGATGCAGTCATTCAGTGAATCTCCATATCTAAAAATAATATAACAAAGCTGATCGAGCAGAGAGTCATCGCCTAAATACACATACCATGAACATTATGCATTTTCTATTAGTACAATGGCCACTACTACAAAGGATTTAGATCGTGTAATTGAAAGTGTGCACTTTAAGTATTTACTGGCCAAGCTCGCCAGCATGGAGCGTGATGCTGCATTGGAAGAGACATTCAGACTACTCACACCTCGACTAGATCATTTAAAACAGCAAACTGTTCCCACTGCTGAAATGAAGACTGAACCAGACATCGAACCCGGGAGTGGGAGGAAGTGTAAGATACTTCCAGAGGAATACTGCAACTTTTGAAGATGATGATTTGCCTTTAGCCACATTGAAACATAAAAAAGATATATCGCCCTTGCGCACAACAGCCATTCGCAATTACCTGTCTTTGTACACGAGGTTTAATGATGGAGTTTACGGTTTTTATAGACATAAGAAGAAATGGTTCTTGGGGAACAAGCGAATTTTTTTCTACCAAACTATTTTATACAGATTGTTTATGAAGCAATGCGGGCATCTCCAGGCCTCTGTGAATTGCTGTTTAAGAACGAGGCTGGTAGATTCTCGCGAGAGACACTTCGCCAGTGCAAGCATTTACTTAGCTTCATGAGTGGACATTTGGCAGACAATGACTCTTCCAGAAATGTTTATAAGGATGAGACACATAATAATTTCAGCATTGTTGCTGAACTGTTTCCGGATGTTGGCTTAGCGAGTAGCTCGGGTATGACTTCGAAGTTTGATGAAGGGAGTCAGCTCGAGTATTTATTCTGGGATGTTGTGAATGAGCTTGTATCACATCTACATATGCTAATTGCATCTCAGCCAGCTGGTAATAATTCCCACATTAACAAGAATGTGAATATTTTAGAAGAATTGTGCGAAGGTGTTTACATATACTAAGAAACAATGTCTTGTGCACAAATCCCTGCTAAGTTTCACTGGCTGGAAAACTGTCATTATCGCAGGTGAAATACAATCGTCTTTGGACTGAGATATCTGTACCAAGCTCACCTAGTTGAAATGATCCTGTATGCTGCTGTTAACAAGGACTATAGATACACGTTTACAGTAGTAAATCGTTTCAGCAAATATGGATGGGCGGTACCAGTTCGTCAGAAATTATGCCTCGATATGGCCGATGCGATGAAAATGGTTTTGCAAGAAAAGGGGCCGCCTAAGAATTTGCAGATGTATCTTGGCAGAGAATTCTACAATCCTGCCTTCCATTCGCTAATGGTTGCGAATAAATTAATCATTAAGGTACATTTGGTGATAAGATGACCACTATCGTGGATCGATTTAACAGCACTCTCAAGAATGATAAGTAGCGATAATTTTTGTCTCGGGGCAGTTACAAGTGGCTAGAATTACTACTTCATTTTATATCTGCCTACAATCATCGTAAACACCACACCATCCACATGCTGACAGTGGACGTTAAAAACGATTCTTTGCTGTAGACTGCATTAAAAAATGAGACGATATTGAACAGGCACAAGACTAAAGTGAAGATTGGTGACTATGTCCGGATATCACGAGTGAAGGGAACATTTGCACAATCATACAATCTGAATTGGAGCACCACCTAAAGGGTTGAAAAAATTCATCACTACGAACCACAGATGTATCATGTCGTCGATTTTAATGGTGACTAGTTGAAGGGATGATTTTATGACCAAGAGATCATGGCAACTAAGTTTAATTAAGGGTTACTATCACCACGATCTGCATCCAGGATGTTAAGATGGATAATGGTATTGTGTGTTAAGACTAACATAGGGTTCTCTTCGGACGAGTGCGGACCCATGGTGCACAGTGGCCTGAGTCGTTTCAATGAGTACACCAAGGAAGTTAAATTAAGAGGATTTTCAGGCTCAGTCAAGATATTTAACAGTATCAAAAAACTCAAGCTTTGTTATCTCACTCTTATCTTTGATGACCACTTCTACCTCTATGCAGAATTGTACAACAAATATTACAGTAAAACTGTCGCTTAAAATCTATCCTTATATCTAACAAGTCTGGATTTCCTCTGAAGTCATGGAATATCTCAGACTGCCTACTCACTATCCAACGAGGGGTTACAGAGGATATCGTAGAGCAATTCTCGCATCTGGCACCATGTGGGGCGTTAGAAGACCTGTCCATTTGGTACTATAAATGAAAATGCAATATTTAAAAAATACATTTACAAATATCGTTATTTATAAACACCTATTTACCTTTTCACTCTATTAATACATGGCTAGTTGTGTTACATATAAGCATAATTTATTCCCATCATTTATCCATTTACATGTTATACTATTGAATCCTCTTTACGCTCACTTCATTACAAACAACTTATTCATACTCTAGTATACATCATTACACAAGACTGATCGCTACTCTTACATATTTTATGAATTGGCTTCATCTAACATTACATTGATAATTACATGAAAAATTTACATACTATGTGAAACTTTCCACATCTTTTACCTTTTTACTTTTTCACCTGAATACAAAGATTGACATTAGTTACAACACTATCTTATACATTGCTTCTCATTAATTTCACTTTACATTATATTAATCATTACTCTAAAATTATAAAATGTCTATTTGCCTACATCGTCGCCTGTGTAACGTATTTAAAATCACACCAAAAACAGTAGCATTTCATTTTTAAGAACACAAATATTTTTATATCTTTTATAACTTTATTTAAGACCCATAACGCGGTCGCATGGGGACTCTGCCCACAAGCTGGGCAGGGCCACACTCCTTTTAAGGGCTTCGGAGACTTGTTCTCCATTTCCTTGAACAACAAATTATCTCTTACTTCTGAACTCTAATTAAAATGCTATAAAAATTTACTAACAAGCCATCTTTTAATTAATAAAATTACAAAGCCAGGTTAAGACCTCAGATTGTATCTCGCAGTGACTTAAAGTTAATTTACACAACATGACGAGTGGGCGACCCATCTCGCTGACGAATTGATTGCTTCTCCCGAGCTGCCCCATCTGGATAAGACTCTGACGACTGAAATCTGCATAAGACTAAGACCTCGGGTCTGGCTGGTTGAGAGCTTATATAGTCTCCCTCTTCCATCATAATGCGTGCTGGGCACTGCCAGAAAATCGCCTCCTTGCCACTTTTCGCATCCATAATCTCCATCGTTTGTGAGATTCTGCACACTTCCGCGAAATTGATATTCAGTGGCACAACGAGGTTGTGCACTGCCGGAAAGACGAGTCACGCGGGTTTCTTCGATACAGGGCATGCAAAATCAGCTAATAAGCCATTATTACGCGAAGGCGATCGCTCGTCGCTTACATCCTGCTGCAGATCTCGCTATGGAGTCTTTCTGGCCCGCCCAAGCAGAATATAATTAACACGACACCTCTGCCTCTCAAGGAACCACATGTATTAGCTGCGAACCACTGGCCTGGGTTCGAGTGAAGAGAGTCTTTCAACATTCGATTTCTACGGCATTACTGACTCCCATACCTGAATCCTAAAACTAGTGACCTCCACCAGTTGTTCGTGCCTTGAACACTCCTTGATTATTTAAGAAAAAACTAGGGCTGTCAGTAAAATCTCAGCTCCTTATACTGGGTGAATAAACACTGTTACATCTATACAAAAATGCCCTACATTTTACTGTTAATTAGACTATTTGCTTTTATTTCTTGTTATTACATTAACACTTGAGCTTAAGGCCTTCTCTGTTACAATATGCCCTGAAGAAAACCAGACTGTGTTAAAGGGACTACACCAGATATCAATGGAGATTCAAAAACTTTGTCTGCAATGCACTAGACAGATACGAATTTGGGTTACCAGACTCGCAAGTATAGGACGAAGGAAATATTTGCGACTCTACATGGCAAACACTATGTCTACTTTTCGAAACAAAAATTATATTCGAACACAAAAATCGAAGCAGATGCCAAGAAGGCATGCTTGGAACCCAGCAGTTGTGGTGGCCATGCATGGTTGCACTGTAGTTTATTGACGATGGTCTGCTACTGCATGCACTTGATCAGGCACCACAGCAAGTAAAGCCCCACGATCTTTCCCAGCGACATGTTTGAGTCGCTCAGGAAGATGCCCCATCACCCCTAAATTTTAAAGTTGCACTTGGTCCCGTTGTCTTGTTGCTTGAAGCATCAGTAAAACAGTCCACGGTTTTTGACGAGCCTCGCCTACCCTGGCCGCAGCATGTGCACTTAATGGACAGTGCCACATCCACATGCTCGATCGAGAATGTGTTTTCGTTTTGCGACAAGTAGAGGACTTCCTGCCTTTTCAGCATAGTCACTCTGCACCCATGACACACCATATTTGGCTGCTTGACCGGTTATGGATACGCGATTTGGAACAATCGTCTGACGAATACTGGATACACAATACGGAATCAAACCTCAAATTGAAATTTTTGCCTGGATACTCTCTTTTACACTCGAACCTACTGTATATATAACCTATAAGGCTCACAATTCGGAACAGTTACGAGACCGGTAATTATTTCATATTGCGTATCCCCATGAACAAAACAAAATGTATTCTATAACAAATTTTAAATAAAGATACCTCAAAAAGTGCCGGAATTAAGTATTTAAAAAATCAAATTTTTCCGCAAATAATTAAAAATTATTTTCAATAAAAAAGTTTCGTTTTGCACATAAAGTTACAAAAGTGCCAATTCGCATATTCACATATTTAAACACAAAACTTGATACATTGCAGCATCATTCAGCTGGTGGGCATGCAAACGACAAACAAAAAAACACAAAACAATTACACACACAAAAAATATTTAAATCACATAAATCATGCTCGCACATACAAAATCACACTCGTATTTTATTCGAAATCATGCAAGTAATTAACTGGGTAAAATTAACGAAGCAATTATAGTTTATGCTAATGCGATACATGTGCAAAGTAGAGAAGACATTTGGGAGTCCTGCCACACATCTCCCTAGATGATGCACTGTCCAATTTAAAATCGCACAGGGCATTTTTTTTTTTGTAATAGGTCGAACAAGAATGGAAGAGAACTCGGTCGTATTCGAATGGGATTCGTATTCTGGCTCCCTTGACATACCGAAAGGTGTGGGATCGCACATTGTGGTTAGTACTTGGCAAAACAGAGCCACGACTCGGAACATTAGCGTAACTAGAGTTAGTGACCATGAAATTCGTTGGACCTAATTTAGTTTCACGTGGTTTGGCAACACTAAACTTTGACCATGATGTCACTGTGACCTCGAAATCGGCCTATATAGGCAAGTAATCTGGAATAAATGTAATTTAGGAGCTGTTTTCTACGTACAAACATCTCTGAAAAGGAAAGGAAAGAGAAAGGAAAGAGAAATATATCTCTCTCTCTTTTATTTATCTTTTATATAGGCTGATCTCGATGTCGTCGAGGTCACTATGACGTCTTCCAAAATGTCACCCAAGTGATGCGAATTCGAAACAATATCGTGATCGGAGTTGGGATAAAGGTGGTCAAGTTGTTTGTGGTTTCGGTGCCATGCACAGTGTCTATTGGAAATGGAAAGGATGTATCGGTCGAGCCGAAATGGAAGGGGAAATGGTCGGATTCAAAAATTGAGTCTCGCGACATCGAACTGGCAACCACACACAGTGTCTTTTGGATTCGTTCGAGCCGAAATGGAAGAGGATATATTTGGATACTAAAGGGAGTCCCACGACAAGAGAACCCTGCACCGTACTGGCAAACATAAACAATGTCTTTCGGATTCGGTCGAGCCAGCCAAAAAGTCTTTCCAGTTATTAAATTTTCAGAATTTCCACTGTTGGATTTTTGCGCTCATCGATGGTAAGAGTAACTTACAATTTCAGGTGAAAAGAAAAGATATCGCATTGTTTCTCGGTTACGAACGACCCAACAAAGCAATTTTAGACTTTGACAAATANAAAGGGAGTCCCACGACAAGAGAACCCTGCACCGTACTGGCAAACATAAACAATGTCTTTCGGATTCGGTCGAGCCAAAAAGTCTTTCCAGTTATTAAATTTTCAGAATTTCCACTGTTGGATTTTTGCGCTCATCGATGGTAAGAGTAACTTACAATTTCAGGTGAAAAGAAAAGATATCGCATTGTTTCTCGGTTACGAACGACCCAACAAAGCAATTTTAGACTTTGACAAATCAAAATAAAGGTAAACTCGGTCAGAGTTAAAGGTTGTGGTCCGGCAGCACACCCTTGACATACCATCTAATTGGCAACCTCACAAAGTATTTTCGTCTCAGAACGGGGTCTCTATGTACTTGTTCATCTGTGCTATTATCAATTTAGTTTATTTTTTTAAAATAAAGATTTGTAGAAAGTGAATATCTATAAATAAGGGTTGCACAAATCCAACATGTCTTTGGTGAAGCTCTCTTTCCAGCTATCGAAATTGCAGAATTTTGGCTGTTGGATTTTCGCTCTCATCAATGTTAACAGTAACGAACGATTTTGACTCAGAGGTACTGATATAGCGTCATTTAATGGGTATGCTCAGCTAAACAAAAATATGTTATAACACGTAATATCCAAATTGAAAAAAACATGATCAGAGTTAAAGGATGTGATAGAACCGTACAGCCTTGATACACCTTCCAACTGGCAACGACACAGTATATTCGTCTTGAAACCGGGCCTCTACGTCTCGAAACTTCCCAATGCCAAACAGTTCACCAACTGGATATACTAAAGGTACTGCTGTCTTCATGAATAAGTGGTCAGTACAAAGTCGACCTGGTCGAAATAAACAAAGAAATAAAACAACTGGCTTTCGGTTAAATTTGTGCAAACAGAGAATTTGATATTGCTAGAAAAGACTCGGAAAATGCAATCAGAGCACTGAAATATGCTAATGAAGTGTTGGTGATCGCTTGAAAATATACTGAACATGCGAGACGAGATGCAGTGGAACTCTCGCATCGCCTCACAGATATCATTCCGGATGGGATCGCCAAATAAAAATCGATTGTTTCCTACACACTTTGACAATGTACGTGCTTGACAAAGCGACCGGGGTAATTGCCATCACCTGGTGTCACTGTCGCTTGATCACCAAATCGCTGAAATGCCTCCATGATAAGAATCCAAAAGCCAAGGAAAAATACAGGAACAGGTATGTCCTGAACAGTATGAACTCCTGAACTGCATCAAGGACGGACTCAAGGAAATAAACATACCGTACTCGGCCCGCAACCGCATCGTGCGCATCCTCGACGACTTGGACTCGGAGCAGGTCGTATGGTTTGTGCGCGGCATCGTCAGGTTGCCGGACATCCTCTCGAACTAAACATTTGGATTCGGTCGAGTCTATTTAAATAAAAACACGGCTGAAATTTAAAAAATGGGATCACAACACTCTTTTTTCTTACTTGATATACCATCCAAATGGAAATTACACAACATATTCGTCTCTGAACAAATGGAAATAAAACATTAAAAAAATCACATACACTTGTGCTTGTAAATGAAAATGAGAAAACAAACACACACTCGCCCACACACAAACAAAAATGAAACTCGCTGCCAGATATGCGATATGGAACCATTAGAAAAGAAAAATAAGTGGGTAAATTAACGAAATAATTACCTAATTTTTTGTCTTCATGATAAACGTACAAAATCGAGATGACCCTCTAATTGTTACAAATTGCAGTCTAACATCAAGGGAGTCCTGCGACAGACCTAACTCAATGTACTGTCCAATCGGCAATCGCATGCGAGTCTTTTGGTTTCGGTCAAGCCGGGCATGGTGGCTGCGTAAAATGAAAAATGTAATAGAACCAAGAAAAAAGTAAATAATCGCACTCTCTCGCACTCGCGAATGAACACTAGCACAATAATGCGCGCTCTCACTCTCTCTCAAACGAAAATGGAAAATAAAATGTCGAACTTGCTCTCGAAAAATGATCATTTAGTTATTGTTTCGTATCGCATATCCAAACGCGAAACTGGTAATTGCCAAAAACGATACTAGTATTTTTTGGAAGGTGTATCCCTCTTTGCAATAAAAGTAGAGGGTCGGGAGAGGGTTCGAACATGGACGCTTATGAGCTTGGTATATGCTTATCTACCCTGAAAGAAACCAGACAATTTGTTTGGACTTACCTTTATGAATGAAGTGAAACAGTTTCTAACACTTTGCCTGAAATTAATCTAGTATATACATGGTGCGACACAATTCCAAGTCGGAATTACTCCCGAGAACTTCAGGTGATATAACTGTACATTGACATTGCATGGTTCGAACATGGGTGCTTATGGGCAGGGTGAAAGTTTATACACCCTGAAGGAAACCAGACAATTTACAGGGACTGTACTCAGTACATATGGAGAGCAACAGTTTCAACACTTTGTCAGGAATTAACCATGTACGCTTGAGGCAATAACATAAGATGCAAATTCCTTTTAAATGATCTGGTTTTCTTCAAGGTGTTTGAACTTACACCCTAAAGAAAACCAGACCATTTAAAGAGACTAATCATGGTACGTAAGGAGGAAAACAGTTTCAAACTCTTTGTGTGAAGTACGCCAGATATGTACAGAGCACTAACCTATAATGCATAGTCCCTTTAAATGAACTGGTTTTCTTCAGGTGTATGAACTTACAACTTGAAGAAAACCAGACAATTTGCCTGTAATACACATAGTATACTGTGGACAGTAACATTTGAAAATTGGGAACAAGTATAGGGTTGTAAACATTTAACACAGGCGCTTATGGGCAGGGTGTAAGTTCGTAAACCCTGAAGAAAATCAGACAATTCATCTGGATTGTACCAGGTAGGCATGGAGAGCGATCAGTTTCAAAAAATTTGTCTGGACTACAACTGTACACTTTGGGCACCAAAAAAAATTAGGAACAAATATAAGGGTCATTTTCGGTCACCTTTAACTTGATCGCTAATGGGCATGATAGACGCTCATCTTCCCTGATTAAAACCCGACAATTTAAGGGACTAAGCCAGATACAAGTGAAGAGAAACTATTCCAAACACTTTGTCTGCAATAAACCTAGTGCGAGTCAGTACAACTCTTGAGAATGCCAGGTGATATAATTGCATATCAGCATTGTCCAGTTTTAACGTGGGCACTTGGTCAATGCGTATGCATATATACACTGAGGAAACTCAACCTTTTTCAAGGGACTACACAAGATACGAATGGAGATTAAAATGCATTTTCTGCAATACACTAAATATATATAAACATGAACTTGAAAGTAAATAAAAAAAAAATTCTTTGTGATTCTATGCCGCGAACGTTTAGAGTACTCGTCGTAATGAATATTCTACTTGAACACGAACCTCGAAATGGTTGCGAAGAGTGTGTTCTCCGAATCCCCGCAGCAATGGCATCCACTAATGATCGCGTTATGGAACAGCAGGGCATGCAGATGCTAGCTATAAGCAGGTTAGTTCCTGCAAACATACTTGACGAGGTAGAAGACCCAGGATTTTTGTGGTGGCAGAAGCAGGTGATGCTGTACTTCACAGAGCACAAGCTGTGCTCGATGTTTTGCATGTGCACTGCCATGTCCTCCTCGTCCAACTTCTCGGTGTTGCCTGAGTTGACATCGTCACACTTGGCGCTGCAGACAAACTTCTTGCGGTGGTTGACATGCAGGTTGTATCCATGAACATTGAGGTTGCATTAGCAGGGCCAGCAGTGTTAGATCATGGTGGTGCTGGGCTCGATTCGTAGATGGATGATGTCTACCAGCATGGCCGCATTCCTCCTCTCCACCAGAACGAGGAAGAACTAGGACGGGCCATCCCTCTGCACTCCACCAAACACCCAATGTATATTCACCTTGTGCTCCTTCCTGTTCTTGCGCTTGCCCAGCTTTGTTTCAGCAATCTCGACCGGTTTCCCAGGACTGCCTATGCATTTCCTGTGCATCACCACCCAGTCGATGCAGATTTCGCTGCAAAACTTTGACCAATTGATGGCCGTCTTGCCCGAGCACTGCAAGGTCGTTGACAGTGGTCTGCTGCCGCGGGGACTAGATCAGCCACCACAGAGAACACAGATCCACGATATTTCCCAGCGGCATGTTGGAGTCACCCACTAAACTGTCCCGCCACACCGAAATTTTAAATTCTACCTAGTCCCATAGTCGAGTCGCCTGCGTCACCAGAAAAACAGTGCCCGGTTGTTGGCGAGGCTGTCCTTACCCTGGTCACAGCGTGCCCACATTATGGACCTCGTCACGATCCCATGCTCGATCTAAATGTGTTTTCATCTTGCGATGAGTTGATGACATCGTGGGTGTTCAGCATGGTCACTCTGCACCCGCGAGAAACACTAAGTTTGGCCGCTAGACCAGTACTGGATACATGGCATGGAACAATCGTCTGACGAATACTGGATATGCGATATGGAACTAAACCTCAAAGTGAATTTTTCGCCTCGATACTCTGTAATACACTCGAACCTTCCCTAACCTATAGCCAATAAGACACACAATGTGTAACAATTAGTGAACCAGTGATATAAATTTTAAGCACAGGTAGCTCTCAATAATGTCGGTCCAAAAAGGTTAGTATTTCTACAAGAAAATCTGAAACATGTGGGCATAAAAAGTTTCCTTTCCCATATCCAGCTGCAAAAGTGTCGTTTCATGTATACAAATAGAAAACTGGTACTTTACTGCGCCATTCAGCTGGCGGGCTTGTAAACCAAAAATGAAACAAAATCATTACACACACAAACAAAAAATTGGAAAAAAAAATGAGAATACATCAATTACACTCGCACAACCTAATTCAAATGTTCTCTCGAACTCAAATGTTAACAAAAAATTATAGAAAAATTACAAAAATACTTGTATTTTTTCGGACATCTCGCACAAATAATTATGTGGGTAAAACAAACGAAACAATTATTTTATGGCTCGGCATATTTTGTAATTTTGGATTTTAATCTTTTTTTACGGGATCCTGACAAATTACCTATAATTTCTTTTTAAAAAAAGTTTTATTTTATTACAACAATTGGTTATTGTTGATATACATGAGGTATTATACATTACTATTGTTACGGACGTATAATATTCTATTATTGTTATATGTTATTTCACTTCCATTTAAACTCATTTTGGTCACACGAATGTAAGTTCTGCTTGCTTTATCAACCACTTTTTTTTTTACTCTAGATCGCAGTTTGCTTTGTTGCTGTATATAATAATAATTAGTATGCATGTGTAAGGGTGCTGGAGTAGGAATTTTGGCTCGGCCTCTTTGTTTCTTGATTTTATATCGGGGTCACGCCTACACAACCAGATCCTTCGGAGCTTCCCCTCCCGCGCTCCACGTGAATGGTCTTTGGCTTGACGGAGCACCGAACACCGCTATCCCACTGGTGTTTGGAGTTTCTGCGCCAGGGTCATTTATGAGAGGTGCGGCGCAGAACAACTGGTAGTATCTTCGTGGCTATATTCCACCAAGTTTCACCTATGCTACAGCTCGAGCAAAAGAAGTTGATTCTGGCTGTCGCAAACTGATTTCAGAATGGCTCTTCATGAATGTGTAATACCATTTTTTCCAGGCGATTTTATTTTCTGTCCTAAACCTAAGCTGTGTTACGTTCTTCTCCGTGAAGTCAAACACCAATACAAGCAGATCTTTAGATGTTATGCCAAATATGGATTCCTTGAGTTTGCGTGTGTGGGAAACTGGGTCCTGTCACAGTTCTGCAGGTACCGTATGCGAAGGCCATTTTGTGACAAGTTTGGGTGACTTTGTGACACAAAAATCACATTTAAATGTCCCCCTACTTCAGTGGGATGTTACATATATTCAGTGGTGCCAGTTGAACCACTGAACATTAAAAATAGTCCCTTTTAAATGGAAGGAAATGTGAATAACAGTGAAAATTCCTTTGTCACAAAGTCACTCCACCCACCCCCCATGACCAAAGTCACCCCCGCCGACGGTAGGTCAGATGTGCTGCCTATAAATCACCAAAGAATTCAATGAATAACGTTCACAATGAAATGCCACAGATTATACACAACAAATCAGTCGCTCACGTTAACCTACAAACTAACAATAGATATTGTAGTAGTCAGATGGTGCGTACAGTATTACATTCTAGTAATATGTAGTACACAGACGTTTTCGCGCCCAAGTTCTCGTTCCGAACGTCTCAAATAATCGCAGGTAAAGTAAAAATGGTTCTCTTGTAACGAAAATATTTACTTTGATCGTTAAGAATATAAGTCAACAATACTTCACTGCGAGCTTTTATTTTAGGCCATTATTGTTTCGATCATCATTCCATTCTTGTTAGCCATAATTCTTCTTAGAATAAGATTAACTTTTAAGTTTACCGTGTACAGCAGTGAAATGTAAGATATTCCGTGGCATTAGTTTTCTTTTCCTTTCTCTGTTATTGCTGCTTTCCTACCTTATTCTCTCTTCATGTCCCTCGGGAATATCTGTATTTTAATGGGTTTCTACTCCCGTAACAAGGAAATGAGTGTTAATTTCTGAACATGTGCCTCCACACTCCTAAATTTAGACGGTTAATTAGTGAAAAAAATTATTCTGAACATTAATAACGGTATTACAAATATAAAATTCAGTTCTCCGAAGGCGATTAACGAATGTAGAGACTTGCTTAGACGAACACTTATTTTTAAAAAATTTTTTTAAGTTGAGCAACCCAAAGTTAGCTGTTTTTTTTTTATTGTTGGCTTTTCTCTTGAGTTAAAATTCTTGACGCCGATAACCGAGTTCACAATGCGTTCGGCAGCTGCATTTAGGAATAATACTGGATGTACATGTTTACTGATGGATCTTCTCGTTGGCTTCAAATTTGTAAAGCTCATCCAGACGATCAATGTTTGTACAGTAAAGTATTTTCTGGATTCCACAAAATGCTATGCGATATTATTGTTCTTACATCAGCAAACAGTTATGTGTTATACATGTGTACGTACGTGCATCTGACCGTTCCACGATCAGCGTAATTAGATTGTCTTTTGATGAACGTTGCATAGTGTGTGTAACGTTATTCTAGCTGGCCAAAAATCATATCTCGAAAAGTATTGTGTCAATTTTAATGAGATTCAGAATGTAGCTTCTGTTACTGATTGTGATGAAGTCTTGTAGCATTTAGGCAAATAAAGCAAATTATTTTGGAAAAGGTGGAAATCGTAATATAATTGTAATTTGATATTCCTACAGAAATTAAGTTAGTGTTAATAATGCAACTTGCTATTAATAAATAAATAAGAAAGAATGATAATTTTACACCACTTAAGTGTTTAGACATTAGATCTGGTTCCATCAGTGTTAGTATCCGCACTATCGTTATCTTCGGGTAGAAGAACCGGGTACAGGAAGCTTAGTCAACAACTGCAGGACTTCTCTTGATAATGGTAAAGATTCGATCTTCTATAATTTCCACAAGCTGATAACGTAATGGTCTGAGGAAATCAGCTGTATATTTAAGAGGTCAGCATTTGTGTCCTTTCTTAAAGATTTCTCATGAAGATTTCCCTAAAACAGCTGGTATCTTTGCTCTTCGCTTCTTCGGACAGTTGACCAATATGTGATATGCAGTGTTCTATGACTTCTTCTCCATGAATAAAAAGTTTATGTAAAGTTACAGGCATGCGATACTATTTAAATGTTTCAAGTCCAGTCCTCTAGTTTCTCTTGCATATTTATCGATGGAACATCTACATGAAAGAGCTTATAATATCACACACAGTTTGTCAATGAATTACACATATAATACAGTTATATCTGCGGAATTTACAGCCTCTCTGAAAAATCTCCCAGTTTGTATTTCCATCATTTCTGTTTCCAATGCTTTGCTTCGGCATGTCTAAAATGTTCCTGGATGATCTTCTTTCTACTTTCAATCAGTTTTTTTAATCGTTGACATCCTTCATTTTCCTTTTTTAAATCCTAAACTGTATGCTATGTATAGCAGACATTCGAAACATTGAACACATGCAAGAAGAAGTGACAGTCCGAATTTAGGTGTAGTTTGGTCTACTACTGTCTCAATCGTAGCAACGTCACTATTAATCTGCTTGGGAAGTTGCACCGCATATGTAATACATCTAAGATGACTGATGCGAAGACAAAGCACTTCATACTTTTCCATTCCACATAGCGAAATGCAGCTCATGTTCAACGTGTCCCTTTAAATAATTATTAACAACCACCACTGTCGACAACAAACATTCCTCATCTGCACAAACATTTTCCACTTCATCCCTAAATAAATCTTCTTTTTTATGCTTAAATTTAAATTATACAGGCCAGCAGTAACGGCATGGTGAAGGCCTATGGTTATGCCACTTAATGACAATTTCCTCCGTTAGAAGAGTTGGTCATAATCTGAAGTAGAACAAATGTGATGATGAACAAAGACTCATCGCTTGTTGACACGCCCTGGGGAAATCTTTGTTTATAGAGACTTTGATCAAACCTGCCGTTACAGCACCATCTGTTAGAAGTACATATTTATATTCTTGAACTGCCACATGCATCAGAACACACCATTGCACTTTGCAAATTCTGCCTACAGCATGATCTAGAACTGCTTGTAATGTCAATTTTGCAGATTCATCTGTAATTAAAATATTACTGAGAGAACACTCACCTTTAATATTTCTAACTAAGTAATACGAATACGGAGGATATAAATTGCTGTTATATAAATAGCATAATTGCAAATAAATTATTATATCGATTTTGTGAAAAATTGGGCTTTCCTCACTATGTACCGTTAAAAACCGCGTAGAACTTGTGCAGTAACGTTTGGTGCAAAATAAGCTATATTACTACAGTAACGAAACAAAACGTTATGTTGTTTGGCGCAGATTGAGTCATGTATAAAAATTTTGTTTGGCTCAGATTGAGTCATATAGAAATTTGTTCACTTCAAAGATAGTTATATCCTTTCTTGCTTTATTTGTGTTATAGAGAGAGTTCTTTAGACTTTACGCATTATCTGACAACTACGATCTCTACGGTTAGTTTGCAGGGTAATGTGAGCGACTGGTTTTCTTGTGTATAATCTGTAGTATTTCATTGTAAACATTATTCATTGAATACTTTGGTGATTTGAAAGTACAGTAAGTATGTTCAATTTTATTTCATTGCAATGCACAATTCTTCCCGCAAACACAAAATATGCTATTAACTGCTCCATTAATGCCGCTATTTACTATATTATATAATTGTTTTATTATATAATAAGTTTTATCAGAATTAATTTCGAAATGAATTATATGCTATATAATTGTTCTATTTAAAACAAGTTATATGCAAACTTTTCCTGCAAAGTAAGTTATATCCAAAATAATTTTATCAATACCTACAATGTTAACCCCCATTCCAGACTCTAATATTATGTAAACAATTGTGTATGGTGGTGTATATTCAGACATAAATTATAAAAACACTATGTCGGAATAATATTGTGGTTGTGGTTTTGGCTCTTTTCCCACATTTTTTATAATATGGCTATAACCTGATTTGCAAATATGCTCTTCATTTTGCATTTTCTATTAATTTGTCGTACTGATCAAAAGTCAGCAATAATTTAAATATCATGGAGAGAGCCTTATTAGGTGACATTGTTTTTCGTGCAATAAAAAGCTTCGTGCTTTTTAAAGTTATGACGATCGTTGACGTGAGGCATATGAAAATTCTCCTACAACACTGGCGGCGTCTTTTTTTCCAGAAGTTCGTAAATTTGACTGCGTAACATAATCTATTTATTATTTCATTTATTCTTCGGAAAGTGAAATAGTTTTCCTTCTCTTAGATCTCCCACAATATTCCTCAAACAATGTTCGTGAACATCATGTGCTAGTATCAGCCGGATACCCAACTGCGGTATTATAAATTAAAAAATATCATCATTTTACTTAGATTACTAGTCCTCCACAGCTCGAAAGCAATTCTCCGAGTAACAGAGAGCAGGGAGTCAGGTATCATAGACTATGTATGCGCCAAGTTGCAGCTCGATATTGCATTATCACATACAAAAAGCATAGAGAATATCTCTACAAAGTCCTGCTTCGGAAGACAACGGCAATACCTACTAAATATCAACCAAAATTGCATAACATGTTAGCGTGCCATCCTTGTTCATTTACATTTAACACTTTTCAGAAAAGCACTAAAAAATAAATATCAGACCAAAAATTAAGCTGAAATTGAAACAACATACTTTAATCTAACATATCCAATGTTTTGTTAAAGAAAAACTAACTCTCGCATCCTCGCTATGCACCTACTAATCTAAACTGCGCGCTCGACTCTTTGCGCCATCCTATCTCATCAGGGAAACACCAAGTTCCGATACACCTGGAGGGTTACTCGCCACCTACCAAGGCGAACCGGGTTCAATTCCCGGCTGGGTCACTCCCAATTTTTCGCATGTGGGAATTATGCCGGACGATGCCGCTGGTCGGTGAATTTTCTCGGGATCTCCCATTTCCCCCGGCCCTCATCAGCTCTCAAGCCCACAATGTTAAGAGGCGCCCAAATCCCTCCACTCCACTCCTGGAGGGTAACAGATCAGGCAGACAGACATGTAAGTAAGCACTTGGGTATTACCGCCAAGGGTCTTCTAAACAAGATTTTTCCAGAGCTACGCATTTAATACAAGGGTGGGAAATATGATTTTTGTCAGCTGGTTGATTACATTTACGCGCTGTGCGGCAGCTAGGGAGAAAAGACCGAGTCTTGATTAAGCCGACAGAAGGTTGTGAAATTAATGCCCCCTCTATTTTAATTTAACAATTTTTCAAAACAATGAATATTATTTTTTGTTCTGATTGCAAGCTGGTGCAAGAAGCCAGCCACAGTTAATTTATTAAACAATATTTTCTTATTAAAACGCGTTTACCAAAAAGGCATAGCTGATTCATTGCACATTTTTTAACGAAAGCATTATATCATTTTAGATGTGGCTACACGACCGTTAAGAACGCTCAAAATTAGTTTCTAACAATTATGATATAGCACTGACCTTTACGAATGTCGACAGGCCGTCTTCAAGCCCAAAGTCATGTTGGGCGAACGAAGGTAACGCCTGAGCAAAGTTGAGCACAACGCGTGCCGCATATAACCGCGCACGGAAAACATTCGCCTTGTTTATTCTGTGCCCAGAAGGCAACGAGAAATTATTGCATTGCTTACTGTAAACTCACGCTAAGTGAAGGTTCGTGAAGAGCTGTCCAATGAGCTGCGTGGTGCATCGAAGCAGTATGCGTGTCACATACTATCACTCCCTCACATACTGAGTGTGGGTTTAAAATAATACTGAGTTGTTATAGATTGTCGTGAGGCCCCTACTCAAAACAGTTGCACATTTAAAGTTTATATAAACAACGAAAACCCTAGTTTTAAGGAAAAATACCTCAGCTTTAAAATACAGTAAACGCATTTAAAATGAAATATATGTGATTAATGAAAAAAATTGGTAACATTATTTTAAAAAAGGTGTCAATAATTAAAAAAAAACTTTTTTAAATTACAGTGTATACATATACATTGGAATATATTGAATTTTTGAAAATAACTCGAAGCCGTATTTTAACAAACAAGCCAATACGTTTCCTTCCCTGTACAAGTCTTTACGTCGCATTGATAAGAACTCAACAGAAATTTCAGACTTGACTGGTGAACTTAGAAATACAAGTTCGCAGGTTTAACGCTTAAATAACTGCGGTTCATTTCGAAAGTTCAATAGCCACCAACCGGCCTGGCCTTCTTGAATATTAGTTTAATGGCTCAGCTATTCAATGAAAGCGGCTCTTCATTCAGCATACCTGTATATATATATATATAGAGGCTGTTTCAGTAAAATCATGCAAAAATGATATTGGGAACTCCTCCGTGAAGGGGTCGTGGTGGCTGAGTGGTTAGCCTTCTCGCCTCCCATCTTGGTGAACCGGGCACAATACCCGGCTGGGTCACTCTCAGATTTTCGCAAGTGGGAATCGTGCCAGACGATGCCGCTAGTTGCCAGGTTTTCTCGGGGATCTCCCGTTTCCCCCGCCCTTTCCCTTTAATTCCGGCGCTGCTCCATAATCTCCTCACTTCACCCTCATCAGCTCTCAAGGCCCCGATGCTAAGAGCCACCCAAATTTCTTCAATGAGTCATCCGTGAAGCCAGCGAAAGGTGACATGGGCGCAAACATGTTTTCAGGTGTCCGTATTGATTATTGACATTGCGTGTGTATACTGTTGACAGGTAGTACTGCGCAGTACCACTCCATTGACGTACCGGTCTTCACGTATCGGTTTTTGGCTCACGAGAGTTGCTCTAAGTGACGGCCACCAACCTCAATGCAAGCATGAGAACGGCGTACAAGTTTGCTATTAGTTTTGCGTCTGCCGTTGATACACGCGCGCACTGTGTTAATGAAGAGCCACATTGCGAACTGTTAGACTTGGCTCTCTTCGCTAAGCATCCTTGCTCAACATGAAAACCACGCACCGGCCCGAAAAGAGGACGGCACGCTGTTTTATAAACACATTTTCAAAACAGAGTCGAAATTGTGAAAGTCTAAACAATCTGGACCATACTCTTAAATAGGACAAAAATGTGAGTCCGGCTGACTTGTCATGGTGACGAAAGGGTGACAGCAATTCTAAATTAAACTCCACCTACCAACCACGTCCCAACCAATCAGAATTAAGGGGCGAAGAAGCAAGAGTGGGAGTGTGGCGAGAAGAGTGGACAGGGCTCCCAACTACGGGAAGTGTAGTCGGCGGGAGACGAGTGGGCTAGACGTCTTCCTTGGGCGGCGAGCGGGGTGGAAGCGTGTTCAAGTTTGGGTAAGTTCCTTTTCCTCGGACTTTCCCCTAGCCTTACTCTCTGTAGATCGAGGTCACTAATATTATTATAAATTGATCCATATTTTAAAAAACCTCATGAACTTGTTTTAATTATCTTTAACTAGTTCACATCTCAACGTCCTTTTACTTAGCCTACCAACCTTAAAAAGGCGCAACATAACAGGACGATAGGAAAAACTCACATACACCATGGTCGCCCACACGTTTACGCCCACATCTTCTTTAGTAGGTAGTTGAGCTTAACGTTTCGTCAACAGCGAGGTCATTAGAGACTGAGCAAGTTGCTCACGGAAGAGGGATTGGAGAAGAATCAGCCATGGCCTTTGTTAAGGATCCATCCCAATATTCGCCTTGAGCGATTTCGAGAAAGCATGGAAGAACGAAATCAGGATGGCCTTACCGGAAATCGAACCCCGTGTCCTCCTGAATGCGAGTTTCCAGTGTGTTACCACAACGCTGCTCCTTTCGGTATCTCCTTCAGCTGGCGTCGCGGACCACACGTTCCCGATGCCAGGACGTCCCGTGGTGCTCCCCTGTTCACAGTTTCAATTTTGAACTCTTCAACAGAAACATTCTGTATGCACTTTGCTTCTCATCGCTCTTTTCACTGCGGAAATGTTGATAACTCGGTTATTTGTCTCCATTCGTGTTTGCTGCGTCATCCTCAGGCTTATCATTTTACTTTTATTACAAGGACACGTAAAGCGTGGTCATGAAATAAAATCTGATATAATTTTGCTTTGGCAACGTTATAGTGCACTTATCTCGAACACTGAACAATTTTTGCGACACAATTTATTTATTACACTTTTCACCAAAATTTTACCCTTAAAACTGCTAAACATACTTTTTTTTTTTCACTGAGTTGAAGAAATTTATTTGCGATCAACGGAAAACGTTTGGTTTTCAAAGGCGGGATTCTTATATTTCGTTCATTAATACTGGGAACTGATACATTCACAGAGTTATCTGCAGCGATCGTGAAATGTTTTCTTTAGTTTGAAAATTGTGGGAATGAAATCAAAATGAAATGTGTAGGATATATTTTTTATAGCAGAGGCACATGACACCCAGGTATTTATCACGTGATGTTCTTCAAATTTAAAATTATTTATCCCTGCGACAAATACAATTGTGATAAACATTTGTGGCGCGTTGCTAAGCACACAGCGACATAAAAAGGATTTTCCCGTACTACATTTTACAAATATTTGAATTTGGACAAAATAAACCATACACAGCAAGATTTTCAATTTACTGCAGACTCGAGTTTGAAAAAAATACATCAATACAGTGTTTTATGTACATATGGAGTTTGAAACACACTGAGGTTATAAAAACGGGCGTTTGCTCTGGAGCATACTGTAATTCCAAGTGAATAGTGACTGCGTTATAATTCATTGACGCTTGTGCTTTACTTGAGTATTCACCATAGCATATTTCAACGTTCGTGCTTTTANGACTGCGTTATAATTCATTGACGCTTGTGCTTTACTTGAGTATTCACCATAGCATATTTCAACGTTCGTGCTTTTACTCCATTTAAACGGACACCATCTTGAATTACATAGTTTTATTGCGATGTCATTCTACTTAAGCAACGGTTCTCTTGAATGTCATTGATAGAAACCATAATTTTCCTTCTCCTGAAAATTTTAATGCTTCCTATTAATTAAAAAAAAAAATCAAGAACATTTGTTGTATGTTTGTTACTAACATAAAAAATATTACAACACCACTAACTGATACACTAGGAGCAAACCTTAATTACTAACGTGAAAACAATATTTTTTTAAATAATTTATATAAAGAATTAAATTTCGTTGTTAAAAAATAGTTTTAATGAAAATAAATTTAGTTAGTTTCCCGAAGGATGTGAAGAATATTTAGTCACATACGTTCCACCAGTTACTCATATTTACTCAACGAGATGTTGACGGAACCAGCTCTGCCAGCGTACTGACCCATACTACCAATGTTAATTAATTTACACTCATTACTTGGAAGACGTCAATCTTCATTATTTGATATTCTTAATTGGTGTCAACACTGCAGGGCCACTCAGAAACTGTGCAATCATAATAGAGTGGCCTCAAAAGAAAATTCATATATAGGAGGACAAAAGAGAAGCTGAAGATAAACATTATTACAAAATCTGAATTGATTTTTAGGCATCACGAATAAACACCACTTTCCACATAGGTTCCATATAATAACTGAAATAAACCGGTGAATACAAGATTAAATCCAAAAACTAAATTGCCACATGAAGTAGCCATGATATCATAATGTACGTTNATAAACCGGTGAATACAAGATTAAATCCAAAAACTAAATTGCCACATGAAGTAGCCATGATATCATAATGTACGTTTACACAGAGACAAACTTCAACTGAAGTCGTGAAATACTGCACAATTACAAAAGCTAAACATTAAAAAAATACAAAACTGAATTTATTTTACAACGTCACGACTGAAATTTAACATCGTGTGGCCACAGTACAGTATAGTACAATTAATATATCTACTATAAATAATGGTGCTTTAGCTTGTCATACAAAATCGGAAAACGATGCTCACCTTACTAACGTAACAAGCATAATTCACACCTCAAAATAGTTTTGCACCACCTGTACTTTGATTTATCATGGAGGATGTACGCTGGGACAGTTTTTCCTATTCGTTGGTGTTCTTCGTCAATTCTGGCGTGGTATTCTGTAGAGAGAAAGTATTTTCATCCCATACTTTTTTTTTGCACTGAGAAACCTAGTAACTCAGAAATACCGGTGTTGCAAAACAATTTTTGAGGCATGTATAATTACACAGGCATTAGACCCTTACGATAAATTACAGTACATTATCTGCATCACTAATAGGTTCACAGAATCTTCCTAGCAGGTGATGCAGCAGGTTCAAGGTGGTGACCATATTTGTTTTGGGGGTTTACTCTAAGAATTTACTCCATATATAAAAATTAATTGTTTTGTCTTACTGCCATAAATAGGCTGAACGCATGAGTTTATAACATATATTAGTTACTTTTTTATTTGATGCATATTCAATATTTTTCCATTCCAGTACACAGATATTTCTAACAAATACGAGAAACTAAAAAAAAAAAAAATTCCGCAGAAAAAATTGTTTTGAACACAAAAGCACACACAAAGAGCGGGCTATTCTTTGTTTTGATCAAAGGTATTCGCTTAGAATCTACGTCTGCAAGCGAATTCTAGTGTACTAGGAAATATCTAAAATTGATATTTAACCCTCCGTTTCTCCGATTTCGAAAATTTTCCATAAAATAAAAAATGTCGAATTACAGAGCAGGCTGCATGTATTTGGTACAGAAGTCTCCGCAAATAGGTGCCTAGATAATATCTGCGAAAGTAGGTTTCGCGGAATAGCTGTGGGCTCGAAACGGCAGTAAAATCTTTTTTTCGTAGACAATTTTCTGCTTGGAGATTCAGACCAGGACATCGATGTTGGCCCTACGTATACATGAGTTACATTTTTCATTTTGTAGCGCATGTTTTGAGGCACGGAATAATCATTCATAACATTAAGTTCTAACATTTGAGTACTATATCTTTGCACCTTCTGGAAAAAACTTCAACCTCGAGTATTGCACAGAAAAAAATTTTGTACACCATACTGGAATTTTTTTCTAATAATAATTTTTTTTTGTAAACCTGTTGCATTTGTACTCGTGTAAAAAAAGGATTTGTATGGCTACAGAAACATTCTTGCAGTGTTACTAACACTTTCTAAACCAGTGAAAACCTCCCGGAACAAGCCCAAGCTGTTGATAATAATAGCAGTCCATTCTCCAGTTCTGAGAATTTACTCAGCTCGGACAGCTGTCTCGACAGGCCAATGAAAATGTTGACATGTATTGAAATAGTCCAGCAAGTTATTTTATTAATTTTATAGCTATTTGTAAGTTTATTTGTTTTAAAACTGTTTTCTATGTCTTTGATAAAAACTGTAATTTTTATCGAAATTAATTTTACTATACTGTGTATTGAATATTAGTAATCTAAACAATTAGTTTCAACGTAATTAATTGAATGTCATCAAAAAAATTGTTAACTGAAATGGCTATATTTATTTACATAAAAAAAATTGCACATTGGACAGCATTTCAGACACAGCAGGAGGGATGCACTGTAAAAGATTTGTGTAACTGGAATTGACATATTCGTATATAATTACAAAATTTTGTTGATTCACAGAAGTATATTTTGTAAATACACGGAAGTGCAAAAAAAACTGGTACACCTGCCTAATATCGTGTAG
>NQII01003422.1:112238-170554 GCA_002778355.1 Clitarchus hookeri | reverse complement strand
GTGGCATGGACTCGACTAATGTCTGAAGGAATGCAGGAGGCAATTCACACCATGAATCCTGCAGGGCAGTCCACAAATACAATCTGCGCCCTTTTGAGAAAGGGTTGCACGTCTGTCACGTTTAATGATTCTCGTCAGTCGTCGTTTCTCCCGTTCTTTCACGATCTTTTTCCGGCAGCAGCGATGTTGAAGATGTGATGTTTTACCAGATTCCCGATATTCACGGTACACGCGTGAAATGGTCGTACGCGAACATCCAAATGTTATCGCTACCTAGGAGATGATATGTCCCATCTCTCATGCACCGACTATAACACCATGTTCAATCTCACTTAAATCTTGATAACCTGCCATTGTAGCAGCAGTAACTGATATAGCTGCCGACCGCATCGAGTTACTATGATTGGTTCCATACATTTGTTATTTGCATACGCACGCCTATACCAGTTTTTTGCTCTTCAGTGTATACAGCGGTTGTTCAATTGCAAGAATAACGTTTGTGTGGATAACGAATTTAATTTGTGTTGTTTCAAACCCTTTGTAAACAGCCGCGCGTCACTCATCACTTCTGGGAATTCCGAACATTTCTAGAATAGCCTACCTGCTGACTCGAGGAGGGTTGCACCTTTAAACAGGTTTGAAAATAATGTCTTTTCCAGAGTTATGGGTTTGCAACATTGATTTTGTAACAGTACAGACCAGGTTTTGAAAATTTATTTGATTTTAGCTGTGATAATACAGATGCGTATATACTTTTCTTTTAAATATTTAAAGAAATGTTCAGAATAATTTATTAAGCCATACTTTGTATTCGATCTTGTTTCTCTAAACAGCTAAATGTAAAAAAAGTGTTACATAATACCAGTACATTCACATAGTTTGGCAAGGCTTCCTTTGAATAAAAGATGGCAAGTGACAAAAGTAAGCAACAGGATACAGAGATAAAGAAAATAAAACCTCTCCAAAAAAATTTCGACAGCTATCGGCAGCATTCATTTTGTCTTGTATGTACAAAGTTGCCTTTTTTTTTACATGGGACCAACATACTCCATGTAATTAAGTGCCAATATAATAACAGTTCCGCTGCGAGCTCAGTAAAAACTTGCTGTTCTCGTTTGAAGGTAAAATACTGCATATTAACACGATATTAAATTATTGAAAGTATGTACAACCTATTCAGATAGAACACTGTGTGCGAATGCATCTGTGGCGTAGTGGTTTGCGTACTTGCTGCTTACGCAGAGGTTCCGGTTCGATTCTCGTCGAAGTCGTAGTTAGCTTTGGATATGCCTGAATTGGCCGCTTGAAATATGTTCAATGCAATCCTGGCTGACCTGTTGTTTTTTTTTACCATAAAAACTACTGTGTTTNAGCCAAAAAAACTGGTTCACCTGCCTAATATCGTGTACCCCCCCTACCCCCCCTCCTTCAACGCCTACCTGGGCCAAACTCGCAGAAGTGCCGCAAGACGACGTGGCATGGACTCGACTAATGTCTGAAGGTGTCCAGGAGGCAATTCACACCATGGATCCTGCAGGGCAGTCCACAAATCCAATCTGCGCCCATTTGAGAAAGGGTTGCACGTCTGTCACGTTTAATGATTCTCGTCAGTCGTCTTTTGTCCCGTTCTTTCACGATCTTTTTCCGGCAGCAGCGATGTCGAAGATGTGATGTTTTACCATATTCCCGATATTCACGGTACACTCGTGAAATGATCGTACGCGAACATCCAAATGTTATCGCTACCTAGGAGATGCTATGTCCCATCTCTCATGCGCCGACTATAACACCACGTTCAAACTCACTTAAATCTTGATAACCTGCCATTGTAGCAGCAGTAACTGATCTAGCTGCCGACCGCATCGAGTTACTATGATTAGTTCCATACATTTGTTATTTGCATACGCACGCCTATACCAGTTTTTTGCTCTTCAGTGTATACAGCGGTTGTTCAATTGCAAGAATAACGCTTGTGTGAATAACGAAATTAATTTGTGTTGTTTCAAACCCTTTGTAAACAGCCGCGCGTCACTCATCACTTCTGGGAATTCCATACATTCCTAGAATAGCCTACCTGCTGACTCGAGGAGGGTTGCACCTTTAAACAGGTTTGAAAATAATGTATTTTCCAGAGTTATGAGTTTGCAACATTGATTTTGTAACAGTACAGACCAGGTTTTGTAAATTTATTTGATTTTAGCTGTGATAATACAGATGCGTATATACTTTTCTTTTAAATATTTAAAGAAATGTTCAGAATTATTTATTAAGCCATACTTTGTATTCGATCATGTTTCTCTAGACAGCTAAATGTAAAAAAAGTGTTACAAAATACCAGTACATTCACATGGTTTGGCAAGGCTTCCTTTGAATAAAAGATGGCAAGTGACAAAAGTAAGCAACAGGATACAGAGATAAAGAAAATAAAACCTCTCCAAAAAAATTCGACAGCTATCGGCAGCATTCATTTTCTCTTGTATGTACAAAGTTGCCTTTTTTTTTACATGGGACCAACATACTCCATGTAATTAAGTGTCAAAATAATAACAGTTCCGCTGCGAGCTCAGTAAAAACTTGCTGTTCTCGTTTGAAGGTAAAATACTGCATATTAACACGATATTAAATTATTGAAAGTATGTACAACCTATTCAGATAGAACACTGTGTACGAATGCATCTGTGGCGTAGTGGTTAGCGTACTTGCTGCTTACGTAGAGGTTCCGGTTCGATTCTCGTCGAAGTCGTAGTTAGCTTTGGATATGCCTGACTTGGCCGCTTGAAATATGTTCAATGCAATCCTGGCTGACCTGTTGTTTTTTTTTACCATAAAAACTACTGTGTTTAGTAAAAAACTAATTATATTGCAGAAGTCGTAATAGTTGCTTGTGATTTTGCACGAAAATAATTGGAGAATTACACTAAAGAGCAAAAAAAAAAAATACTGGTGTAGGCGTGCGTCTGAAAATAACAGATGTATGGAACCAATCAGAGTAACGTGATGCGGTCGGCAGCTAGATCGGTTAATGCTGCTACAATGGCATGTTATCAAGATTTAAGTGAGTTTGAACGTGGTGTTATAGTCGGCGCACGAGAGATGGGACATAGCATCTCCGAGTTAGCGATAGCATTTGAATGTTCGCGTACGACCATTTCACGAGTGTACCGTGAATATCGGGAATCTGGTAAAACATCACATCTTCNAATTGGAGAATTACACTAAAGAGCAAAAAAAAAAAAAAAACTGGTGTAGGCGTGCGTCTCCAAATAACAGAGGTATGGAAAGAATCAGAGTAACGCGATGCGGTCGGCAGCTAGATCGGTTTATGCTGCTACAATGGCATGTTATCAAGATTTAAGTGAGTTTGAACGTGGTGTTGTAGTCGGCCCACGAGAGATGGGACATAGCATTTCCGAGGTAGCGATAACATTTGAATGTTCGCGTACGACCATTTCACGAGTGTACCGTGAATATCGGGAATCTGGTAAAACATCACATCTTCAACATCGCTGCTGCCGGAAAAAGATCGTGAAAGAACGGGACAAACGACGACTGACGAGAATCATTAAACGTGACAGACGTGCAACCCTTTCTCAAATGGGCGCAGATTGGATTTGTGGAATGCCCTGCAGGATTCATGGTGTGAATTGCCTCCTGCACACCTTCAGGCATTAGTCGAGTCCATGCCACGTCGTCTTGCGGCACTTCTGCGGGTTGGTGGGGGGAGGGGGGGGAGGATTTACACGATATTAGACAGGTGTACCAGTTTTTTTGGCTCTTCAGTGTACTCCACACATTGTTGTAGTTCTACACGTTATACATTGGTAGTTAACAGTGCTTTTTTTGTACAATTACTGAATATATCCGGCACACTTCTCTAACAATTTTTCGCAAAGTTTACACGAATTATTCTGTAGTGTTACCTAAAATTTTTAATACCTAGTTTCTAAAACATTTTTTGTAAAAGGACAAAATATTTTTATGTGTGTTACACGCCTCAAAGCCATTATAATTGCGCTCTGTCCCTATCTTGTGCATGTCTCAGTACTTGAGTATTCGCCACTGTGCAATTTGGTGCTCGCAATTCGTCATTCCAGTCTGACGTTTTTCATGTCGAATTTCACCAGTGTTATTGCCCACTCATTTCACTTTAACAGCAGTATTTTGGGTATCTGCAAGATTGACAATTGTGATCCACGTGCTAGTAAAGATGACTGTCGCGAAAGAAATTTATTTATTATACACTTGTGACGGAGAAAAGTACTAATTATTGAATTAAATGCTTGCTATTGGTGTTGCCAGCAAAACAAGTTTGCTTGAAAATAGCTGTGTGGTACATATATGTAGCGACAATAATTATGAAAACCTGCAAATTAAAAATTTGTTATAAGTGGACGTGGCTGAAATTTTGCCGTTATTAATACGGAAATTAGTGTGGGTGGGTGGGGAATTTTTTGAGTTGGGAGTGGATGGAAGAGAAGCTGATGCAAGGCAGCGACAGGGTAGGGAGGAACCAAGCCTCCACCATTGTTATGAATTATCTTTTATGGTAACGCATATCTGAAAGGGTGCTTATGGGCGTGGCTGAAATAATGAGTCATGATTAGGTAGAGCACAACAGTATAAGATGGGGTTAATTGAAAATAACGATTATACAATAACTATTTATGTGACTATTGACCGCGGGAGCTTAAATTGAATTCCATGATGCATATAATTATGTTAAGTATTATAACCTTACGCCATTACTATTACAATTTAATTGTAAAATCCGCACCTTGTTCATGTTGCCGGAGGCTGATTCTAGGAGGTGGTTAACGACGGCCGGACACACCCATCTTCAGTGGTCTTCTCGTTCCAGTGGCCCGACGACAAAGTACGCTTCTCCCGGTGTTACTCTGGCGTATATCGAGCGCGTTGTTGAATATTTTTGGTCCCGTTTACTGGCCTGTGGAGTGGGTTTCTGCAACTGTCTTTCGCAAGGTGTTATTGCAATTACGCTCGTGCCCTGGTTGAATGTTTGTTTGAAAGTGTGATCCGGCAGGCAGTTCAGCTAAGGCCTGATCACGTCATAACAGCGTGTAGATATGTACTAACCACCATTTGGTAGAAATTCAAATTCTCTCATTGAATGAAACTATTCGATTTTTGACAATCATGCAGTAATTAGTTCATTATATATCTCATCAGTGATTATGTTGACATTTAAAAATCCACATCATTGCTTGAACACAAAATATCACGTATGTCAGTTTTACACAAGAACCTTTGCTTATGTTCATTAAATAAATAGAACGGCATAAAAATATAATGCAACCATACCGCCAGCATCCTTAGCTGTTATACCTTGCAAATAAAAGTGTAACAATGTAGACATATAGATAAAACTCCCCTGAGAATTAGCACCTGCTCCTCAGGTGAGTTTTATCAATATGTCTACAGTGTTTCGCTTCGTAAAAGTTACTAGGAAACATGGATTAATACGTAGTGCAACTACATAAGTCGCAAGAAATATTCAAACCTAATATTGTTATTTTATGTAATTATTTTGGCATGTTGGCGACTTCATAAGGGAGTTCTTTGAACTCTGCTGTAATCATTCTGGGGCAGATTGCAGACAGTTATTAAAGCTATAAAAAGTTAGCCACTGTACTTATACTGCTCATGCATACAGGTACTTAACGCAACATGCTTTATCACGTTCGCGTGACGACACACGATGAACCAGTCGGCTGTGAACTTCAGTGTCATTCAATTACGCGCATCAACATTAGCTCAGAATGTACTCTAAAACAAAAACCGTGCAAAGTAATCCAAATCTGAATATAAACGACTGAAAACTGTTTAACAGGAAACAACGAAATGGTACTAATTATTTCAGCCACCGAATTTCACTCATTATCAATTGATTGAACTGATTAAGAGTGAATTACAATACTTCGAAGAATGATTACCATTAAATTTCACTCTTTCGCCAGTCAGTGTCAAAATAATACCTGAAACATTACTGCATAGCATTAAATTTATTGAAAATATATATATATATGTATATATATATGTAGGTTGTTATGATTTCAGTCCAAAAATAGTTGTCTCAATCAAAATTTAAAATTTATCTCAGTTAAACGCTTTTTATCTTCTGTAAGATATTCTTTTTGGGTCGCCATTAGTGTATGCTAATATTCACACTGTTGTTTGAGCGAGAAACATAGCGAACTCTGCAAACGGTTTTCAGAGTATTGAAGCCTCGCTTGTTTGTGACACGTGATACTTCTGTATAAATGTGAGTGAAAGTGTTCGATGCACTAACCCGTTATCAAGCTGAAACGTCGCACTCTTATTTATACTAGTTTGAACTTGTTCAGTATCAATATAACATGTACTACCTTATCTACTTGCTTCCTAAAACAGTATCCTCATTAAGTTGTTTCATCTTGACTATAACTAGATGTGTGTGATGTAGTTCATGCAGAACGTCTTATTTTAGAATATAAGGTATGACGACTCTATTACCCCTGAACGAACAAAATTTTATCTTGAATTGTGAATTCCAGGTCATAATTTTTACCATTCTGAATGTCATTCATGAGTTTTTCTTTGCTCTGGATATTTTGATGTTTCTGCTGCTGGAGTTTCGAAATTGAGTGAATTTGAAGATATTAAATTAATTACTTGGTCGTTTAAATCTCGTGCATCCCAGTCTATGGCTATATCTGCACCACGAAGCCTTCCAGTAAAAGGTGTTCTCGATAGCAGATATAAATGATAAATCGAACATCGTAAAGGTGAAACTCACCTTTACGATGTTCGATTTTGTAATCGATCCTTGAATGAAAGGGATGTACCGTAGAGGTCTTGCACTGGTCGATTGTCGGTGATTTATGTAAACTACTAGCGAACCGGCCCAGCTTGGCCCGGGGACAATTTTGAGTTTAACAGTGATAGACTAATAAATAAATTTGGAAAAGACAATTAATTTATGTGAAAAGAGAATTATATAATTTTACTGTATTGGTCTAGGTTTTTAACTGTTTACGGCAACCCAAAGGAAGGAAACATTTTTTACCCGATAGCCAAGAAGTAGGTTATCGTTTTTGGAGTGTATCTGTGCAACTATCGCGTAATTACCATATTTCCGCTTTCCAGCGTCGATGTATGAAAATAAAAACGTTATTTTCATCAAGTTGTAGCTTTAGAAATAAGAGTATCTAGGTTCTACTTTTTCCGCTTGGCTGAGGGATCTTAATCGATCACCACAATTATGTAACTTTCCCAGCGGCACACATTTGGATGGGCGACCGTTTAGTGGCATAACGTCTGAGCCCTTCCGGGCTTCGGAGGGCATGTTAATATTTGGTCCCGGTTGTTATCGATTGATGGCAGTCATTAAGCCATTCCAGAGGTCCTTGGGAGACCTGATAAACTCTGACACCAGAGGAAAAAAATATTTCGGTCACGTTTCCAGTCGTTGCAGAATTACGTTTTGTTGTTATTCCACAGGAACCGTACAATTTTCCGGGATAAAAAATATCGAATGTCCTATTCCAGGACCTAAAGTACCTACATACCATATTTAATCAAAATCCTTTCAGCCGTAATGGAGCTGAGTGGTAACAAACATACACACAGACTGTCGCATTTATAATATTAGTAGAATTTTCCATGAAGACAGTTGAAAAACTTGATATTTGAAAATAAAGTGGCTAACGACTCACAATCGAACTGGATATAACTGCGCTCGGCTTATGTTAAGGTCCTCATGCACTGGACACGTCTCGGATCGGATAAAATCGGGAACGGCACGAAAAATCGGCGGCGTTCCGAGAGTCTCAGTACAAGTGAAAGAGGTGTAATAAAAAAAAATGAAAATATTCACTTCAAAATTTAATTTCCTATTTTATAAGGCTTTAAATTATACAAAATACTCTATATTAATAAATTATACATATTTATATGAATCAAAATATTAATTAAACACACTTAAGTGCCAGTAAAATCCAAGCATATATTTATCTTTACATAACGGGACGAAACATTAAATAAATATAAAAACATTATTTAAACTAATTTTATCTCTTATCTGAGTAACACTTTATCTGAGTGCCATTGCCAAGTATAGCACGTAAAAATATTTACTAAACACCTTAAACTAACGTAGATCGTCTACCTTAAGTGGTTCTACCTTAATCTTAAATTTTACCAGGTTCTACCCTACGATTTATTACGTCCCTCGCAGGGCATGATTGTCCCCTCTCAACCCTCGAGAAGAGGGCAACACCTCCAGTGGCTGGGCCGATCACACAAACATCTCACAGCTCACAGCACTGCATCCCGTGATTTCTGAGCATCTCACCGACTTCTCCCATATTCCCGTGGTGCACTCCACGATACCGCAATACATGTTGCGCCTTATCGTAGGCCGACGCCTGCCCTAGGCATAACCTGTGCCCCGTACTCTGACCACCAACCAAGCGTCCGTACAGTTTAGAGGCAGGTCGATTACTATACCACGACTCAAACCGATGCCTGTCCCCGTGGCCTGCGTCTTACAACTGTTGACTTGCAAGACCCCGGCCGGTGAACTCGGGGCCTGACTAATAGCGCCGGGCACAAACATTTACTAATAGGTTGGGCCGCATCGCACCAGCTAAACCGCACGATTCCGGGAAGTCTCCCTGGCAGCCAACTTCCTTCGCAAATCGTCAGCTCAACATACACGTCAATGCTCCCACTTATTGTGGAAATTTCCGGGTCCCACAATACCTCAGTCACGGCAAAGAAAACTTAGCACAGAACCGCAACAAAACCCAATGTAAAAATTTTCAGTCTCACAATTTTCCCCAACCAACAGAGCTTGTGCACTCACAAGCTACCCTGGAACGCACTGGTGTGAACGTGTTCATGTTAACAATCCGAAATATGTTACAACATAGGTGACAAAAAAATTCCACTCGGTGTCCTACGGGGCAGAAACTTCACTTCCATCCAACTAACAAAATGTCCACACAACGACCTAAACCTCGGTCTCCACGAGCTACGACACTCACACTACTCCCTTTCCCAAAATTTAAATAGCATTTTCGCTGTTGCATTCACACATTTTTGGCTAATAGTCATGCATTTACTTTTTTAAATTGTCTCTCACTCCTCAATGAAATAATACTTTAGCCAGTCGTTTCTCTACTTTGTACAGACCAAATGTGTACTACGCGGTTCTGCACGATTTCATGAACAAGCTGCTTTGGAGACGTGCTAAGCTCTGAGATACCTCACAAACAGTAGCTGATGCGACCAGTTGCTCCACACACCTTGTGGTTACAGGCATCTTGCCACATGGCCCCATGGCGGCACCCTCTGTCTCCCAGTATGCTCCTTCCAATGACGCACAGCCACCAACAGCAGCCCCCGACTACCCCACTGCAACAAATTATTAGAAGCCTTAAACACTAGAATAAAAAAAAGACATCCACACCGGCCAATACTCCATATCATTCCTGCTGGATTGAATTTCCAAAAAATAAAAACTTCAAGCAAATGAAACAGTATAACTTAAACTAAAGGAATATTACCTTTAAATTATTCTAAAAAACTTATCGTTCAAAACACAAACATTTAAACGCACCCACCCCAACACAACAAAAAGGACGAACAGTTGGGGTAGGGGATTCCAAAATAGTAGGGGAGGGAATTCCAAAACTTCGACGAACACCTCGTTACCTCAGCGTCATCCACGCCGACAACGTCCGCCGGCTGCCTCGGTCACATACAACGTCCGACCAAGGGAGCCACCACTCGTCCTCTGCGAAGCGAACAATGTTAGGCCCCAGCCTAGCCGACAAGAACATCTTTCTTGTTCCATGCTGCAAAGGAGGGTTCCACCGGGCAGTGAAGTTCATCACCTACATTGACACAACTTCTTCTAGGACACGCCTCCTCTTCTTCCTCAGCGGCGACCTGGAACACAAACGTTANTCAGTCTACCACTATAACATTACCAAGTCCTTACATAACCACACCCCTGGGCTAGCACGGTTCGAATTTCCAGGGGGAAAAAAAAAAGTCTCCAAACAACCAAGTCCAATTTCTTTTCAATAGGGTCTTCGACACAGTGGACGTTCATACTTAGTCGGTCCACTTAGCAGATTCCAAATCATCTTAAAGTTCACAAGTCTTCCCCACTTAAAAAAATTCTTTACTCACTTTCTCTGTCCGTGCTGCACTGAACACCAGCCTACGCGGGAGGAGGGGATATAAACTACCCACCCGCAGCAAACATCATCCTACAACGACCAAAACAGCAAGTTAAAACTCTCCAATTACTCATTAAATGTTAACCCCCCCCCCCTGAATAAACTCATCCCAGACTCAGTTAAACGTTACTNAAAAAAAAAAAAAAAAAAAAAACGGCTGCCCAGACACACAAAATGAACAAAAAGCAAGAAACTAAATGTTTTTTCTTTCAAAATTTTACATTTCAAGTAAATTCAGTATTTCAAGTTAACATCTAACTTTCTTATTTTTAACAACAAAGTTTATATTTACATTTTAAAAGCTTATTTACCATTATTTTTCATCTTAAATTTGCAAGAAACTTTTTGTTGTAATTTAATAATTTTTTTCTTTTTAAAAACCAATATACACTTGTTTTTAAAAGCAATCCAGCATTCACATAAAAAACAGACCCTTTCTCCATTCAATATCCCATAACATAAAAAATTATTTCTAGTTTTTTTTAAAACAGAACATTAATAATTAAAACTAAGAGCTCAATAGAAAATACATTATGGTCTGGACCTCATTTCTGTCTCTCCCTCACTCTCTCACTCTCTTTTTGTCACGTCAGTCACCAGGAACCTCCAACACTCATAAGCATATACACACATTTCCAGGGCACTAGTCCTGTCTCAGGTAAAATAAACAAAATCAAACAGACAACCAAAACTTTTACAATTTTCCCACTGTCAAAGGAGAAACAATTTAACACTTAATATTGATAAGTCCTGTCGTTTGGGCGCCTCTCGCCGTGGAGACATCCACTACTTCGCTTAACATCTCCCCCAGGTAACAGCAACTCAGACAACTTCTGAGTCAACATAAATACTGAAAAAAGAAAAACATAAGTCACCATATGAACAGTATCTAGGTCCTATAGTCTGAGGTCGTTTCTTGCTCTGGGGACTTCCAGGAGTTCGACCAGCGGAACCCTAGTACCAGCGACCCAAACACACTGCTGAGTCGCCAACTGCTCCCATGGCTACCTGGAACCAACGCTAGAGTGACATTACATTCCCTCTGCCACACTACAGATATTACATTCTCCCTTCCTCAGCGCGAGAAACGGACGTGCAGCGAACGTCACACTCTCTGACCGCCCTTCTCTCTCTCTCTCTCTCTCTGGGTGGGCCAGGTCAGCTCCAGTTTTCCATTTCCATCTTCCGTGCCAAAAACATAAATAAAAATCATACACATAAAAAAAATTCAGGGGCATGAACACTAAGAAAAACAAAGAAAACAAAGAAGCAAGCAAAAACGGTCTACGTACACACAAAAAAAGTAAAACAAATTTTACGAATTCACATTAGGCCAGAAGTCACAATAAAAATATATTTCCACTTAACATTTACTAAACCTCTATTCCTGGCTAACAGCTGCTCTCCCAAACTGACGATGCCATGCGCCGACATTATTCGATGGTAATTGACTAGGAGGGAAATAACGTCCCTCGGAGCTACGTGGCTACACTGCTAACATCCTCATCCAGGCTCCTGCCATTCTCCTCTCATGTCGAAGTGTGTTTCCAATCCTTTCCTAGAACAATACTTGAACATAAACGCGTTTAAATACAGGCCTCCAAAATATTTTCACCACAGCAAATAAATGTATCCGCTTACTCGAAACGAATAACATTCTCTACAGATAATCGTCCATCATTAACATGCCAACTACCCATGCCACAAATTTACATTTCACTCTCTCTACAAACATTTTGAACTCCCCCATTTCACTTTGGGAGTTGAACCCACGGATCCCCTGTGCGCACTTCGCGCATAAGCGCCAATCACCAGGCTCCTCACTCTATGCTTATTCTAACTAACCTCATTAAATTCCCCAGTGGAATTTCTTAGATCCACTGTTCACAGTCAAATTACCTTTAAAAAAAGTACTTAATGCAAGTTACAATAACGTAAAACACATAAAGAAACTCAAATTTATAATAAAACCTAAATATACATTTTATAACACATTGTGCTTTTACATAATAACTGTTAATGTTGTATATCTACAGAGAACTCGTGAACTGGAATAAATACGTTCTTCTTAACCAAATAACTGTACTAATATTTTGCAGGTATCTAATGCGGATAATTGTTGTCTCGACGTACGCTATTAAAACAATCTATTACTGTTACTATAACTATAAACTGTAACTGTGCAAATGTGTCGTCCGCCTGCATATATTTAATACCATTACTAAGCGTAGAAATTCTCTAATTCGTAAGCCTCACTCATTACGAAGACGTGAAATTGTTTCTTCTTGCTAAGTTAGTACCTATACTGATTGCGAAAATAATTTGTAACATTGTACACGTGTTTCGTTGCTCTCTTGGTAAACGTTGCTGGATAGTGAATTATATTTCTAATTAATTTTGTCCCTCCCCTTTCCTATTAATTTATCGTATTTATTTGCTAGAAAAACTAGTTCTATTTACACTTATCAATAATATAAGTTGAAATACATGCCCATAATTTGTAATATTACAAACATATTTTTGGAGATTTTGCAAGAAAACTTTTTGTAGATATACAAAATATTTTCTTGCAAATGGGTTTCCAATGAATTTTTTTGTAAAAGCAAAAAAAAAAAAAAAAAATTGTGTACCACCATACCTTAAATGAAAACAAATGTAAATTCTTAACTATTAAAGAGTTTTTTTGCAACAATATGTACAATGGTAAGGTATCGTCTGATTCGGATTGTTTGGGTCTCTGTTATAAAATTATTCCTACCTCTCTTTGTAGTGTACTTCGTTGTTTCCTAGGGCTATCTGAAAAGGATTTCTGTCTTCTCTAAAAGGCTCATGTTTTTATAACAACGAAAACATTTCCCTTGTATCCTGAATCTCCCGAAGGCTTCCGTCAACTCAAACTAGATATGTAACTTGCAATAAATAGTAATAATAAAAATTCTCCATTTGCTGTAAAAAAAATTGAAATCCTCTACTAGTACAGATTAGCCACAATCGGGAAGGTCTGTAGCATACTTCTCAATGATTTTGTTAATACCTGGACATAATTATTCTTTCATAGAAAAGGAAGCTCCAGCAATTATGGAAGTATTACGAAAAATGTGACATTTCTCGATCGGAGTGACAATACTTCATTATGACTAATCAGCGAAATGTAGCGTTTGATGTAAAACATTACACACTCCGGTAAAATTAACAATGATTTGATAATGCGCTGTCGCTTACAGCTATATTACTTTAAAACCATGTACACACCTGGAAAAAAAGAACTAGCAGCAAATGCCTTTTTTTCGCACAAGTGTTTCAATCGACAATGAGAAATTAAATCTTATAATGCTCCAAAATAACCTATGTAACCTGGTATTATATTGAGGATTTAAGAGGTATAAACAGACCGTGTCGAGTTTGCACAGAAATTAAGATTAAATTTTATTATACACAAGGTACATTAATCAAAGTTACTTTACATTTTGAAAAACCTCAACATTTTTTCCCCATTCCATCTTTGTTTCGTAACAATTTCATCTTGGAAAAACAATTCTCAAGGTTTCCATTAGCTTTTCCTTGTCGAGATGCCTGCTAATAAATTGTCATAAATTAATCACACCAAAGGGAAATCGAATGCATTGCACGCCTAATCATCCTACAATAAAAATGGCCCAAACCTTCTTTAGTAACCAAAAAAAGCTGGAGTAAGTGAAGAGATCTGGGCGGCTCTTAATATCGAGGTTTTGAGAGTCGATGATGGTAAAGCGAGGTGAGTAGGGGCAGCACTGGAATGCAAGGGCATAGAAACGGGAGACCCCCGAGACAATCAGCCGACAAGTGGCATCGTCCGACAGGATTCCCACATGTGAAAATCCAGGGAGGTGAGCCCGCCAGGAATTTTGAGTTTGAAGATGTGTGTGAATATTAAAATGTGTATTATACTCCATAAAATTGTTTCTTATTCTCTATTCATTAAAGTATTCGGTTTTTGGAACGAAGTTAACTTAATTTAAACCTTTCAACAATAAAAATGATATTTGTGAAAACACTAAAAAACATTATAGGGTAACAGAATCTTATTGTTTTAAGAGCAAACGGGGAAATTCCAATAAACAAAGATAAAAAACTCAAGTTTTTCATTATTTTGTAGTGATTCGTCAGTTGCTTTTACGTTTTCAAACCGTACTTTCACAAATATTTTACCATTGGATTGCAGGAATTTCAGTGAGTGTGTGAATTTTTATGACTGTAACGCTTACTCAGATTATTCGCAGCTAACGATTTTCATTCCGAGATTGATTATAAATCGTTTTCTCAGACCATATTGAAATCACTATACTTCAGCCATAAGTAAATAGCAGCGATAAAAATTGTGCTTTGAAGAAAGGTTCTCTAGAATGTTTACGATGGGTTGTTATATCCTGGAGTTTATTCAGGCAAAAATTAAGGTTATGGCTAAAAATATCGTAAAATATATACAGTGGTTGTAACCGAACTAATGCCACAGTCTATTCTAAGAGCGCCTTGGAATGGCGAGGCCATGTATTTGGTTCCAGCAGATAATAGGCAACATTGGCATTTTTCCTGATAACTTTCTTTAAACAATCCATGCACCAATATCACATCTTAAAAGTATTATCATAAAAAATTAGTTTTAAAAAGTTATGATCAAATTCATTTTTTATGTTTTGAAAGCTAGAGTGAACGCGCCGCTCGCACCGGGTCACTGTGTGACGTAACAACTTATATGCTGGTTCACATGTCACCTTGTTTACGTTAGCCACGATGTGTGTTTCAAACATAGCTGTTTTACGGCAAAAGATAATAAAGGATAAAATACGGCCAACAAGAAAATCCAAATGAAATACTGTAACAAACTGAAAATAACTTTTTATAAAACTTAGGGCCTCCTAACCCCTAACTGTTATAAAGTAAACACCAAAAGGAAGTGGCGTTTTGGAGTCATTAGGTTAGGCTCTACAGACATTTAATCTGGGTAAGTACTTTAGTTTGTTGAAAACGATTCGAAACATGCATGATTATTAAATTTGGCTGCCTGTGTACGAACAAAATACCTGCAGTGATTTTGCATACTAAACACCAACTGTTCAGAGCGCTTATCTTGAAAATCCCGCACTGCATCAACCCACGCGTAGAGAAGCAAATGTAACGGTATTAAACTCAATGAAAATAATGTTGAGCATATACGTGTCTGGCGTTACCGCTCGGTGATGATAGGATTTTCGACTTAATCAGAGCGCAGCCACCAGCTACGAGTATTCGCTTCGTGCGGTAACACCGCTACTCCATTACGCTGTCTTCCACGAGGAAAACGGCTGATGGTGGGAAGTGTTATGAGGATATTTACACTTAAACCCCGTTAATATCCTATTTCAGCTGGACATCTGAGCTATTGGAGTCACAGTTACTACACATAAAATTACTAGCAGCATTCTGCGCACATTATATTACTTGTTTGGACTTGTTTTTATGTTTGTGTCGGAATACGCGAATGTCTCTACGAGCGCGCGTGGCCATTATGAGAACTAACCTAGTACGGTAACCATTTTAAGCAACAGGTATCGTACAAATGGAAATTAAATTGTACAATTCACAAACTAAAATAGTTTACAAAAATGTCACGTTTCTACTTAAGGATCATGTACTTTTATATATAATTCAGGAAGATTTTTCAGTTGATATGGAATATATTTCCTTAAATATAGTTAATGCAGCGTGTTTCTTAAGTATACATACATTATAATGTACGGGGACGACCCTGAGGTGAAATTCATTTAGATTAGTTCGTTCTCGACATGTGATGTCATAAACTTTCCGTGGTGTGGCAAGTTCAAACAATGGCGTTATTTAAAATGACAAGAAGCTTTCTGGAAAACAATAAATGTCTTACCGGTATTGCTTTTTAATATTTCTCAAAAAATTTCTTCAGCAGTTAGCTCTTAATGAAACTAACAAGTAACTTCAATTATTTAAAACAACTACGTTATTTTCCCATTTGTGTTTGTTTCAGATGATCAGACAGAAGCTATCATTTAACTTATCTCCTCATCCTGAACAGTTCTTGCTCCCAACTCTGCGTCAACTGTATCAAGTCTGTCATCACATGGGCTGGCATTGCATTATTGACTAAATAACCAAGCAAATATCTTAATAACTTAATAAACTTCGAAATAATTTTATTAATCCCACTCTTGAATGACGCGTGATTTATCAAATATTTTCTGTGTAAATTTCGACCATATTAATTAAACTTTCACATTATCGATTGTTCTTTGCTTAACGGCCCGGCCTACCGAGCCGGCAGTCGCGAATTCCAAATGGGGAATCAAAGTTAAACGAAATTCCTACTCATACGTCAACTTTAAAGATAATTATTTCAAACAAAAAAATAAACATTTTGACGCGACTTTCTTAGAAAACATTGCTATATAAAATTATTTTCGAAAAAAAAAAAAAAAAAAAAATTTAACAATTTTTTTGTTATATGTAAATTTGAATATTACATGTTATAAATAATATACTAAAAAAACCATCGGCAAGATGTCTTAATGTAGCAACATTCGTTAAGAAAGTTCACGTAGAAGAATACTTTTTGTTTGAAAAAGTTATCTTTATTATTAACGCAATGAGAAGGAATTTGCTTTAACATTGATTCCCCATTTGAAGATCGCAGCTGCAGGCTAGGTACGCATGGCCGTTAAATTTCATGTGCTTGTAGCTCAGTTTTGATTGATAAAGCTTTTCAATTTAATTTTCTCCATTTGTATAAAGAAAGGCAAATATGTTAAAATGCCAAACTAAAACGCATACAACATCAAAGGTTAAAAACCTTGAGGTGAAATTCATAGGCTATTAGGACTATTGAAAGTAGGTAGAAAATGTTCCTCCGAGCACAGGGGATGGGAGCTACAGCGCCATAGCTGTATCCACCGTCTTGGACTCCGCGATTTGGTGTCCTTGACCTTTGTCGGCTATCTTGTTTTTGGCCGCCATACCGTTGCCGGCCGCCATTTTATTTCTAGAATTTTATACTTCATGCTCTATCATTCTATCTTGCCTCTCTGTCATTCCATATTGTCTCTCATTCCATCTTGTCTCTCATCCCTTCTATCCTTTCTCCCGCCTCTTCTCTCTCTTGTCGCCTTCTTCGTCCACCATCTACGTAGTTCCCTCGCCTAAGTCGATAAACGAAACACTAGGGGCGCTGGTGTGTGTCACTGTCACCCGCCATCTTGTTTACTGTAGTTTAAGTTGTCGAGCAACAACCAGGAGCGCTGTTATTATTCGCAGAGCTCAAATAATCCTGTGGTTGGGTACGTGATCGAACTGCCATACCTTGTGGTCGCTAGCCTTGTTGACACTGTAGCCTAGTGAGCTATCAGGACATGCATTGGAGCTAGGGGTTTAAAATAATTATATGTAATAGCACGTGTGTGCATGGACGAAAAAATATAAGTGTTTTCGTGATAACTCTAGATTTAGAATGCGTAATAATAATTTTTATGTAAGTTTTGTATGCCCTTATGACTATCCGAGACATACATATTGTATAGACCATCAATAAGAATGTTTTCATATACTCTTAGAAATCTAATACGAATTTTTTTGTCACACTTCTTTTTTAAGTATTTTTCTAAAGAAATATATGTTTTAGTGTTGGTATGCGTTTGTATAAATATTTCTAGTGAGTACTCTTTTAAGAATTTTTTTTTAAGTCATAGGTAAGAATTTTTTTAAGTTAGTTTTTCTTTTTTCTTTCTAAGAGTATTGTTTTTTTTAGGTATTTTTGTGTATTTTTTCTTTCAAAGTATTTTTCTTTTTAAATTTTTTTCTTTTTTGAATATATTTTTTCTTATTAAAATATTACGAAACCATAGAACTATAACATTTTTTACTACATTTTTATTAGGTTTTTATTTACATATTATGTTTTCATTAAAGACATTTCTTTTTCTTGTACCGGTATTCCATCCTTCGGTTTGGAATTGGTCATCCATCCCTCGGTCTGGAACTGGTATAATTTTCGGCACTGCCCTCCCACTACAGGCGGGTTACAATAGGGAAAATTATACAACCCAGGACAAAAGAAACAACAATAATAAAGAAAACAGCCGAAAGTACGTGAAATAAAGTATTGTAGATAGAGAAGGAAGAAAAGAACGATAAGAAGTAGACAGGCAAAGTGGGTAAGAACAATACCGCCTCTTGTGGTTACAAAGGTTAAATAATACAAATAAAATATTTCACCCCTCGCAACTCCGGTGAAGGATAATGGTTGGAACCCCCAGGAATTAGCTTTAACACCCGGTCGGAGGCCAAACAGAGGTCGCAGCCCCAAATCCCCGTGCATGAGTGCACAAGCGGAATTGCCGAAGTGAAATATTAGATGTAACAATCTATGATAAAAATTGCTGGTAATGGTGGCACAATCTCTCTCTCTCTCTCTCTCTCTCTCTCTCTCTCTCTCTCTCATAATGACATCTGAAGTAGCAGTGCGTCAGGTCCCATATGTCCATGCTTTAAAAAAACAGCAATAATTTTCATTAAAAGTGAATATTATTTTTAGCTGAGTGTAAAGGATGAGGAGTGAAATCGCTTCTGATTTGACATCCCCGAGGTGAGGAACTGCCCTTGCATCCCGGGCTCATTCGCCCAACACCCAAGGAAAGAGATATTATTTGGATCATACTAGTCCCCTCCCCCCTTCCCAGTTAGCTCATTGCTTCAATTATCATACATTCGTCAATTATAAAGCTGCAACGACAGTGTAGCTGAACCATCATTAGACAAAAAGTGATACCCCTGATAATATGTAAAAATCGCTCTTGCTAGTCCTCTAGCATGCCAATAGAAAAATAACAACACACCTGTCAAGATATATAAATCCCTCTTGCGTGTGTTCTAGTGTGCTGCTAGTAGTAGCTACAACATCATCATCACCATCATCATCATCATCATCATCATCATCATCATCGAGTTTTAACATACATACATACATACAGCACTATATTCTTATATTGGATAGAAATGCTCATATGCTTATCTTAATTCTTCTTATTTTCTTTTCTCCTATTCTCTTCTTAATATGTACCCAAAATGACCATATGAAACTGTAGGAAATTTTTTTTAAATTCTAATATTTACACTGAAGAGCCAAAAAAAACTTGTATAGGCGTGCGTATGCAAATAACAGAGATATGGAATCAATCAGAGTAACGCGATGCGGTCGGCAGCTAGATCGGTTATTGCTGCTACAATGGCAGGTTATCAAGATTTAAGTGAGTTTTAATGTGTTGTTATAGTCGGCGCACGAGAGATGGGACATAGCATCTCCGAGGTAGCGATAACATTTGGATGTTCGCGTAAGACCATTTCACGATTGAATCCGGTAAAACATCACATCTTCGACATCGCAACGGCCGGAAAAATATTGTGAAAGAACAGGACAAACGATGACTGGCGAGAATTATTAAACGTGACAGACGTGCAACCCTTTCTCAAATGGGCGCAAATTGGATGTGTGGGCTGCCCTGCAGGATTCATGGTGTGAATTGCCTCCTGCATACCTTCAGACATTATTCGAGTCCATGCCACGTCATCTTGCGGCACTTCTGCGTTCCCCGTGTTGGGGAGGTGTGGTGGGGGGGGGTCACGATATTAGGGAGGTGTACCAGTTTTTTTGGCTCTTCAGTGTATATGGGTTTCATCAGTATTCCGTCGTCCAATATCCGTCTCTTGTCCCAGCATGTGAGCGTGACTTTATTCATGCACTGGGAGTAAATTTCATTGTGGTGTAATCTTATATTATCCATTGCTGCTCGCATGACTTGCTTCTGCTTCAACGCCGTCTTGTAATCTTTAAATTGTATTTAATTATTTAGACTTGTCTTCTGGACTCCCTTTGTCTTTTTGGTAATTTCAATGCCACACACATAACTCTACATTTTGGCACTCAGCCCCACAAACTCAGTCATCAGTTACCCACTACACTCATATTTAAATTTCCCCACCACTTTCCTGTTGGCGCGGTAGTAGCATTGACGAGAGGGGAAGGGGAAGAGGCGCTGGCATGCATCTATTTCATGAACATGGGGTCTGCGGTCAGGTCTGCGTAGTAATCCTGTATTTCAATTTTATAAATTAATGAGTCGGTATCTGTATAGAGTAGATTAATTTTGACTTCATACTTATTTTTCATGATGTAATAGAACCTGTACATTAAAGTTTAGGAGAGGTCGCGCACTGAAAAGTCGGCATAAATGGGTTTAACAAACAGTATTGATTCTTTCTCAATTTTCATAAGGGATAGGTTTTCATCATAAATTGTTCTACGCTTAAAGGCTGGCTTTGAAACAAATTTTTTTTTTAGTCATCTCTCATTACAACCTAATTTCATTACTGGTCGTTTCCTCTTATTTTCCATCAGTCTCCCAAATTTTCATGAGCTTAACGAAATTTTTTTTTAAATCAATGCCAGCTGCCTTTTTCCGTTTTGGGGTCGATGTAGGGTTTGAGCCATATCTCTTGTTTAAATTGCAGCACACAATGAATTTTCTTAAATTTGAGTCCATGTTCTATTGCTTGTTTGAAGTTTATGTAGTGTACAGTATAGTTTTTCTTTTCTTCCAGAATTGTCAATAATTTTTTGGTCTTGCCACCTGGAGGACACTTGTTGACAGGCAAGAATGACAGGTCTTTATGCGAGTCGTGGAGCTCCGTGGGATATTATACGTCTACCTCCAACACTTAGCGGAATAGGCAATCATCTGGCACCACCATGACATCAATGTTGGTGCTCACACACTGAAAGTGACATACGGAGAGGAGCAGACATCGCCCACCTGTACAAATTGTTGGCGTCTATGTACTGGAGGAAGACGGGTGGCTTGCTGGCATCATATGTGGCTGGGATATACTTATTATTTGCCTTCCCATTGCATTTTACATGCTGGACCACTCCACCTCTGATGCCTTCTTCGATGAATAGGTATTTGTCGTAATCTGTTAGTAGTTCCAGCTTGACCTTGGCGTACTTCAACATGGCATCGGATGAGAAGCCCGCTGCGCTCACATAACGGACACAGTCCAGACTATAGGTTTCGAGGCACAATTTCCTGAAGTGTTCAAATATGTTTGAAAACAGTAGGACATATGTTTTTAAATAAATGTTAAAATAATAGTTCCTCACAGTTTAATTTTTCCCAGACTTTGATGTCATGAGCATAATCTTCATCTGTTATGACTGTGTCCATCAATTTATTATAAAATATATCGCTGGGGGACAGATGCGTCTCGTACAGTTTCTGCAAGCTGTCTATGTAATCCTCCCTACTTATTCCAGCTCGTATGGGTTGAAGAACTTCGCTGTATTTTTCAGCTGGTTTCTTGGCAGGTTTTCGGCGAGGGCGGCGAGGCTGGCAGAAATGAAGAAGAAGGTGTCTAAAAATTTTAAGGTCAATCTCTCCCCCAGCGATTTCGAGATCGTGATTAATTTCTCCTCTGTAGGTGGGATAATGAATACGTTTTCTTCGTCGTAGCCCAGATATTTTATAATAAAGTTCTCATCATTCGTCAAGTTGTGGAACAATACAGGCGATCTTTTCAGAAGGCGGTGGAGTATCGCAGTTATTGCAGGAGGCCGCAATCTAGTAACCCAGTGAAGTGCTCGTGGTATATTACCTTCCAGTTGTCATTTGTAAATTTTTCTCCGCAGTAGCAGTAGGTATCTGATATAACATGATTTAGTAACTTGAGGTAGCTGAGTGGCTTCATTGGTTCGATCTCATATATTTCCTTCACTTGATTTCCAACATCAACAATTTCCTAGATGAATTTTTTGGCAGCATCTTCCCCCGTGTACATTTTTGGCCTCGTTGGCAGACTTGTTCTTTTGGTGGCAAGTATGATATTATTATATATTTGGACATAATAGCAAAAACTGTATACTTCGTGTTTCTGATAAGAGTGTGTGCTGGATGTCAGGCAGGTTTGAACGGGCACAATTATGGCTTTAAGATCAGCATATATAACTATTGACATCTTGTCTGCGTTGTCGTGATTTTTTAATTTGAGGGTTGGCCTTCTTCCCTTATTGTCGTGGCTAGGCATCTCAATTCGTGCAGGAGCATGAGGGCTGCAATACTTTTTGTGCTCTGCCAGTATCGCTTCGCCTGTATTTTCTGTCACTCGTGAAATGTCTTGGACATTGTCTTTGGAGGTGAGGAGGAGGAGGTCGAAATGTATGGGCTTCTTTTCATTACAGACGTGTCTTGGTACCGCCTTCATTTCGTCATTGAGAATAAATACCTTTACGGTCACTTCAGGATTTAATTGTTCAAATTTGGTTATCTGATGCAGTGCACAGGGGTGGGGAACTCGATGCCATTGAAGTTGAACTTGTTTCCCAGTTCCCTGCAACTATTATTTGCTCCTATGGGTTCTGTCCTTCAGCATATTTGGCAAGAATGGCCCACTTGAATCACTCACGATCCTAGTTTTTCGGATTTGTCTTCGCTTCCCTGTTTTTGATAGGCACTGGCAAATCAATATAGCTGGATGCGCGCAGTGGGTCCAATTCATTAAATCGGAGCTGCATTCTCTTCACTGCTGTGAGTGTCCATCCATACCCTTTGTCATGTACTCCTCCTCCTCCTGGCATATCTTGATAAAGCTGTCTGCCACAGCTTCTTCCACATCATATTGATTATATACTGGCACATTATTGGGTTTGAAGGCACGCTGGTCTACTTCATCTTCACGCGACTCAGGTTTTCCATAGTCGCACTCCAGGAACAAATTGAATTTATTTGGCCTGCTTTCCGTTATTTATTCTCACAGCTGACCAATAATATTATTCTTCAGTCCCTCAATGTGCGTGGACACATATTTGGCCTCTGCGCTCGTATTTTCTGCAACATGTTTTCAAATTGACCCCAAAGGCAGTCTCGGCCAACACAAATCCGTGGGAAACCGTCTGTCTGGCCCTCACTACGATCCTTGAGTGATGTGCTGGTGTTGGTACTGGTGCTGGTGTTCATGCTGGTACTGGTACTCGCTGCTACTGGGTAACATCATTGCATCTGGCCTTCTTCACTGGCAGGGGGGTCTGGCATGTGCACTTCTTTGCTTGTTCTTTCCGTTTGTCTGCCCTAGAATATTCTTTCCCACAGTCAAACGACTTCTTCGCCAGGTTAGACTTGCACCCCTTTTCGTGTCTTCGGGCATCTGCTACGTTAGTAAATGGACCATTACAAAACTTGCAGTTGCCAGCTGCTTTCTCCTGCACTCTGCAATTGCAGCTCCTCAAATGTAGCTTCTTGTCATCCTTCCTTCCAATCTGCATCCCACACGTCTCGTAGACTTGGTCCTCTTCTCTGTGCGGATTGTGGACACAGGTCCTTTCATGCTTACGGCCAGACTTCCGGATATTAAAAAAAATTGGAATAAAAGCTACATTGTAAATTTAGCGAATGTATTACACTTACCCCAGAAACAAAAGGAGGCGAAGGAAGTTGGAAACCCCCGAAGTACCCACGTTGGCACGGCTGCCATGCATGCTGTATACTTCAGCAAAAAAAAACCTGCAACATGTGGGCACGAATATGATTAATAATTTGGTCGTAGCAGGTTTATATAAAAAAAAATTGGTGGTGAAGCTGGAAAAAAGTGTAATTAATGCAAAAATTAATATGCCAACAAAGCATGTGTACTACCCTGTTACCAAATAAAATTATTGACATTTTTTAAATTTAACATTGAACTTTGTAGCCGAACAAATTCTCTTTTATGGATTGCTGATACAACAAAAGTAATATATAGTACCTTCAAAGGATCAATGCGCGTTAAAAAACATATAAGCGAATTTATACATAACTTTAAAATATCTCACCAGTGCTAGTATTTACTTTCAATAAAATTTGCAACACGTGAGATCTGACAGTCGGTGCTGACTTGTTCCGATGTCGGTTGACAAGCAAAGCATGAACCTTTGGCAAGGGACCGATGTACTGTCCACTCGAGCGATTTACACATTTCATGGAGGAGGGTGATACACTTAACATATTACTTTCTTGACACTTAACATATTTCTTTCCTAACAATAAGTAGTTTCTCCTGATTGATATTAATGGCTGCTCAAGCTGTCAGCTGCCCTGGCATTGTGGGGTGAAACACTGAACATAGTTCTGTGCTGATTGATAGTTGCTGGACACTGCCTGCTCCATCCCTCACTTTGACCACCCAAGGGAAGGTTGGCGCGAGAGTGCTAGCGACCCCCACTCCGACCATCCAAGGAGGGAAGGTTACTGTGAGGGCAGCCTGCACTCTGGCCATCCAAGGGAAGGCAGCCTCTGTGACGCTCGCCCAGATACCTTCCTTAGCGCTTTTCAAAATTTTATCTTGAGGCAAGTATGATTACATATACTTTCGTTCTTTTATTTTAAACCTTTTATATTTATTGACAAAAATATTTCCATGTACACGATAATTTTAACATTGTTTTATACTCAATGAGTTAAAGTTTTTTAAAATATATAAACTAACTTTTGTATGTAAAACAAATATTTTATTTGAATATGGCGTGGAATGAAAACTCTCATAAATACATTTTATATATAAAGTTTTTTTGTTATATGTTATGACCTTAAAATGTTTATAATTTTTTAAAAAATAGCTTTTGACAGCGATCTTTAGACAAATTTTGTTTTACATTTTCTACTCAGTAATAACACAACACATTCATTTTAGACTTGAAAAATATTATTACATGTATGTAACTGGCAGCCTTAGTTAGAATTTAGTTAAATAAATAAAAATAAAAATTCACTGACGCCAAGAACACTACTAAAAATTATTATGACAATCAATTAACATAAAAAATTATTACTAAATATAACTGAGACGAATAAACATTGAGCATCAAGTTTCACAAAAAAAAAAATATTACAGTGAGTTTAGCATATCTCTGAAAATTAGCCTCATAATATCTTCCACACAAGTTAGACAAACTGGCGACTCAGTACTAAGAAGAATGGGACCTCTGATGGTGTTTGGCGTATCACATGAGCGAGCCTCTTCACCTTCGTCAACTGGAACCTACATGGAATATTTTCCTTTCTCCTTACAGCTGCAGATCTCTAGTTCGATGGTGGAGTTGTGTTTCCGTATAGATGTCTCGTCGTATGCTGCGGGTGCAGCAGGCGATTATTCCTCGCCGATATCCTGCCGTTTCTTGGCAAAATGCAAGAGTTCATCAGCAGTACAAGGCAAAGGCGTTTCTTTTCTCATGTAGAAAACTACACACTACTAGTTGACAGTGTTAAAATATTTGTGGCTCGTGAGCTAGTATATGTAGCATATGTAGCCATACGTTCACTATTGTGGAAAGTATATTTTGCGGTGCCATCACCAGGTTGTACCTCTAATTAGCTGTTTGAAGGATGAAACTGTGTCATGGCGTTGACTGCCGCTTCCAAACTAATCTGTTTCGCGCCCCGCTAGCTTGCCTTGTTTAAAAACGTGACGTCACTCGTGCAGATTTATTTCTTCACAATCTGCTTTGCTGTCTCCAGTTAACAAGGCCAGCGCACTTATGAACTCGCAAAATATTCTCTCAGTTATTTTTAAAGCAAATTTAAGTTTATACAATTCGTTTCTTGCAGTTTGTGAATTATTAGTATTATTACTACTTACGAAGGGAGCTGGTATTTATTCGTTAGGTTTCATCTGCGCCTCGTCATCTGCGAGTAACGGCATGTAAGGTAATATTTTGGCAGCTTTATTTTTTCTGGAGCTTGCCGGTTATGTACCATCGTTCTTGCGTTTGCTGCGTGCTGATAATGAAACATCCTCGACGGCTGAAGGCGGCTGAAACCACGCGCACATAGTCCAGCGGATGCAGTCATATTTTACCGTCTTGATTTTTGTAACTGCGATAAACTCTTCAGGAGAACATGGCAACTTTGTTTCTGCTCGCATGTAGTAAACGCAGCACTAGATGGATAATGCATGTTTGTAGACAAGGGCTCGGGGATGAAACTCCAAAGCTCCGTCACCATTTTGAATCCGCCATCTTGTTTCCGGCGGCTATTTAGTTTCTTGTCGCTATCTTGTTTCCATCCCCCATTATATTTTTGGAATCCATGCTCCATCATTTCGTCTTGTTTTTTAATTCTCTGTCATTTCGTCTTGTCATTATTTCTCTCTTGTCAACTTCTTCGTCCGCAGTATATGCAGTTCCCTCGCCGCCTGCTAGGGGCGCTGGTCCGCAATCTTGTTTGTAGCAGTTCGTTCATTGCAAGCTAGGGGCACTGGTGTGTCCGCCATCGTGTATGCAGTGGTTCCTTCATCACATGCTAGGAGGCGCTGGTGTGAGTCCGCCATATTTCTCAAGTCGTCAAGCGACAACCAGGAGGGCTGTTATCTATTTTTTCGCAGAACTCATAAGAAAATATGGTGGATTGCGGGTTCGAACTGCCGGACTTTGTGGATGCCAGCATAGCTGATGCCTTAGCCAACTAAGCTATCACGGCATGTATGGGAACAGAGGGTTTAAAATAAGTAATATGTGTGTGTGTGCGGGGCACGAATGAATATTTTGTCATAATTATTCTAATGTATAGTAATAATTTTTTTGTAGTCCTTATGACTATCAGAGACAATAAAAAATTTTTTTATAGGCATGTATATGCAACAAGAATTTTTATATAAGTGTCTTTCACTTTTTTTTAATATCTGAGACTTATGTATACAAGAAATAAGAATATTTTTAATAAAGTCATAGACATGCAATAAGAATTTTATCATATAGTCATAGATGAATTATTTTTTCTATGTAATTATTTTTTCTTAGAAATATATATATTTCTATATATTTTAGTGTAAGTATGCAAATGTATATATAAGTTACAGTCCTCTTCTAAGACTTTTTTGTTATAGTCATGTCGTTCGTAGAAAGAATCACATGTTGGTTTGTCAACACTGCTTCTAGAAGCTGGCAGTTTTGACTCAATCTGCGATCAATATCATCCCGCTTCTGTTGGATACTCGTTTCTGCACTGGAGACAAAGGCGAGGGGTGGCGACGTTGGAAGAGCAGCTACCCGCGCTGCCACTGATATCACTCGTTGCCTTTCCTCTTCGTCTATACACTATATTCGAGCGGTTGAGCACCGCCCAAATATAGCGATTCTGGGAGATTCGAAGTAATTGTAACGAGTGGTATCAGTTGAGGAGGAGGTGGCAGCGATGACGNTACACTATATTCGAGCGGTTGAGCACCGCCCAAATATAGCGATTCTGGGAGATTCGAAGTAATTGTAACGAGTGGTATCAGTTGAGGAGGAGGTGGCAGCGATGACGGCTGTGGCATGACATTGGCGTCCGGCGGCAGAGTCCCCCGGCGACGTGGCGAAGTTGATACTGGTGACACTGGAGGATGGTAGGCAGTCCGCATTATAGGTGAACGGCGTCTTGTGGTAGACGATGGTGACGGGAATCACACTATGTCGCAGCCACCCACAACTATAACGCTGGAGGCATCGATTGTCGACGGGAGATGTCGTCTCCCACGTCTAGCACAGCCAGTTCGTCGCCAAAAATACGCTCCATTTCTGCCATCAACAAGTCCTCTTCGCTGTTCCAGCCGTATTACATTTTTGTTACGAAAAACATCTCCGAGGATGCGAACGAAACTCAAGTCGCAGTGTCCAATTTTATATATAACCTATGTCGGGCATGCTCGACGCCGGTGGTNAGATTGACGAGTTACTTTTTTAACTTCAGGTGATAATAATTAATGGTGTAGCATCTTTACTCCATGTTCAGAGCGTCTCGCCCGTTCATTAATGATGGCAGTTAACTGTCCAGCTGCGTACAAGTAGGTAGCGGTAGGGGACAGTCCCCGCTAGGTGAGAATAATGGTCCAGTAACACGTTTGCTCCGAATTTCTCGGTCTTTCGTTAATTTTTTCAGTTAACCGATCCGGTATTGTCTAGGGCTAAAGTAATATATATTTAACGAGAAAAAAATGTTTCTTGCCCCACAGCCATAGCAGTAGGTGGGTGCCCCTCCTTCCCCTTCCCTTCAGACGAGGCAGTAGCACCTGCAAGTGTTCAGTGCGCATGCTCAGAGTGTCACTTCAGAATGCGATAGCACTAGCCATTCGTTAACTTGACAGTTAACCGCATCCAGTATCATATATGTACAAATGTAATATATTTAAGGAGAAAAATGACTTGGCCTAGTACGAGCAGACAGGTAGACCATGGGAATGGAACCGACGAGCAGGACACCTGTCTTGTGCCGCACAGGAGGGGAGAAGAAACAGGCAGCGGTGTGAAATTCGACCCAAGGGATGGGCGGTTCCATGGCTGTTTGGAGAGTAGGAAGGGGAGTGGGAGTATGGGACAAGCTAGTGGCCACACACGCTCCAGTCCACGACCATAGCTTTTTGTAAAAAAAAAAAAATTTTTATTTTCAATCAACTTTATAAATACAAAATTCAACACCATCACTGATTAAACAACACTTTTTTTTTACTTCACAGTTACTATGACATGAAGAACCGAGCAAATATCTTCTTAGCAATAGTCCTGCATTAAAGAATTATTTATCCATGACAACTCTCTTATCTATCCAGCTGTCTGTAGATTTAGTAAAACCTAACCAGTGGACTAATAATTTGTTAACTTTTCTCTTAATACTATTTTCTATGAGATACGTATTAGGAAATTCTGGAATTATGATTTCATAGGCATATGGACCGCCGCGAATCGGCTGAGAAGTCGTGTCTTCAAAGTAATACATCCTGGGTTGATAATGGCGGATATTTATCACCTTAAATATTTCATTTGTCCAGCCTGGCAGGAAGTCTTTCTCAAAAGAACCCTTAACTCGAGATATAAGCACATGATCCCCCACGCACGTTTTCAATTTATGCTTGTCCGGGTTTTTTATTCTTAAATACAGTTTGCAGAAGTGAATTGTATGTTACATCATACCGGTAGTGCGGTGAAATTTATGGTTATATGCAGATATGAGCTTAGGTAATATTGTTAGCCATTTATAACTTCCTAGATAGGTAAAGTATTTCCATATCGCTGTTTTAAGTGTACGGTTAAATCTTTCGGTAAGTACCGCCTTATTGCCACTGTGAGTTGGATAACGGTTACTTTTATGATTCTCTATTAAGGCGCGGAATTTGCTGTTGTAAAATTCTTTGCCATGATCAGTTTGCATATTATTGGGAGGGCCTTTATATCGTAGAATAAGTTTCATTGCCTCAGTTATGCACTGCAATTGCCCATGCATGTTTACTGTATGTGTCTATTACTGTTAACATGAATTTAAAACCGGTGTTCGCTCTTGCATACGGGATCATTTCAACTAGGTCTACTTGGTATAGATCTCTCAGCACAGAGACGAGTACTTTCCACCTGGGGAAATTATGTCTACCAAGTTTGTGGAGTTGGTTGGCAATTTGGGCGTGACATATCTTATATATCCGTCGTCTCATAATTCTTCGTGGATATTTGTAATTTCGTTCGTGTGTAAATTATTTTCCGCTCGTTGAGAAGCAATTAGAAGTCGTAATCTTTGCACGTGCTCATTAACATCGTTCCTATAAACATACTCTGGTATACATACTTCCGTCTTCAATTTTCTGGATTTTTAGACCATAGCCAGTGGATATTCATACTTCAGGAAACAATTCTGAGGTAATGCCAAATTTCGAGTCAGTTACGTCCTTATATCTGCTGCTGTTAGGATCATTGTTTTCTAAATGTGCGCTCGTAACTTTGAGCATTTGTCATTACTGGCGTACCGACTAGTGAGAATATTCCACAGGACTGCGTTTAAAAATTAATTGTATAGTACCGGCGCAGCTTGTATAACTACGTCACCGACTTGGGTAGGAAAAAAAATTGTTTATTTCCCATTAACCACTTATTATTTCGTTTGTACACTCCATAAGTCCTACCATTAAACCGAATTGTGTACGAAGACAAATAATTGCGAATGTTTGCGCTTCTAGTATTTGACTTCTCCTTTTTACGTTTCAAATCAGATAATGGCAAATCATCTTCATCTTGTTCATTTTCCAACAATATTTTACGCTTTCTCTTAGTCCTTGGTTCTGTGACTGGTTCTTCCTTTATTTCGATGTAGGGAACTGCTTGTTGCAAATTATCTAGTCTTGAGGTAATGGGTTTTAACGCTACCTCTAGCAGAGTGCCTCGTTCTAGACGGGCCCACTTAGCAGATAGATATTTCGTACGCACATTTTCTACAACGCGCTGTAATTTACTCGTAGCCTCTACCATCGTACTGTGCATTTAAACTGCAAGTACGCCGTTTGTATGTAATATTGCAGCTATGAGAAAAACTTAGATCCGATACCTTACACAGCGTACTCGTCTCTAGCTTTATGCCAGTACTCGCCCAGCTTATCACGAATAAGCTCCCAATGCGTATCTATTGCATTACTTACATGTGCGCAGTGCTTCCACGATACCTCGTTATAAGTCATGTCGGCCAGAGCAGCGATTACTTAGGCCGTAATTGCGGTCTCCAGTTTTATGAGTTTCACGTCCATTAATTTTTTAATTTCGTCAATAATTACAGGTGCATGATTTTTACTGCCGTGACCGAATTTTGACACTCGATAGCTGTTATTCATGACGTAAATATCCCCACTGAAACTATAATGTGAGCAGACTACTCTTAAATGCATGCGTGTCCCTGCTTAAATATTTTGAGCGCTGGCAAATTAGGCTTCGATACTGCATGTTTATGCACAGCAGGTCTCGGGTTCGAGGCCGGTTGCGCATGCATGGGTCGCGAATTCAAGGTTGGAGCAGTTAGATTGTTTTATTTAACCACGTCTTCTAATCTAGCGAGAGGTGATATTAATGCACCTTTAAGCTTTTCTATTAGAAGATTTTCCGTAATCTCAAGTTTCTTTTCCAGCAAAATAACAGTGTGTACGTGGACTGTGTTTAATTTCGTGGAGATTGAGTCAACCATAGTAGACAGAATTTTAAGCGTTTTGGAATTTGCGTTCTGAACATACGCCGTGTTGACTACATCGTCATCATGTTTGGGGTTTGCCACATTTCCAATTTTCTTCCGCCCGCATCACAGTATCCATCTTCCGACTGCGCAAGACAGCTTTCTTGCCCATGACGCTTCAGTCCGTCGTGACCAAATTTTGAAATAACGTAGCTCATCTCTTATTGGTATATTGTAATGAACTGATTGACACCGCAGTGATACCTCCCTTTAAATATGGTAAAACCTTTGACGATCACGAGAAAACTGTGTGGCTCGCATTTACAGAATGTACACATGCCTTTAAAATTTTCAAATGGCATGTCGGTGTTTACGTGATCTGAATAAGCATGGCGCAAATTTAAGTCGTCCATGCGAAACAAAACCAAAACGTTCGCATTGTCACGTAGCATCTGCTTTGGTATGCGTGAATATATTTGACAAAGATAAAACGAATCTACACTCGCATGTCTGCACATACAAAAATACTACTGCGTGCACGTTTGCTTCGCGCAGGCCACATCGTCGGAAATAAAAACAGAACTTGGTTTGGCCTGTTCGGTCGGTATGACATTAACATTATCTCTGCTATAATAATAATTCAGTCCATCAATGGCACGTAAAATTAGCGCTAGGCCCTGGTATTTAGGCTGCTGTAAAGATTTGAAATATGTAGGTATACATTCTCGAACCAAAGACTATTAGGTTCATCCAGTAAACTTAGCAAGACGCACGTTTTCCCGCACCCGGATGGACCGCAAATCAACCCTCTAACTGTATTAGGCAACAGGACGCCATGTCGCGATTCGCGAGTTATAGATTCGTTCTCGGGCGTAATGTGGACGGGAAAGCTAACATCTTGTCTAGCAATCTCCATGAGATTGAAACAATTACTTNCTAACATCTTGTCTAGCAATCTCCATGAGATTGAAACAATTACTTCAGAGTAGTGGTATGTATGTATATACATATTGTCGGTGGCATGCTACAATGTTAGCTTATTGTTATGAAGTTATCAGCCCTTAGCTGAACGGCCTGCCTGATCACACATTCAAACATTGAACCAGGACACGAGCGTGACTGCATTAAGACCTTGCGAAATACAGTTGCAGAAATCCCCTCTACGGGCCAGTAAACGGCGCCGAAAATATTAAACAACGCACCCGATATAGGCCAGTGTAACACCGGGAGCGGCGTATTTTGTCGTCGGGCCACTGGAAGGGCAAGACCACTGAAAATGGGTGTGTCCGGCCGTCGTTAACCGCCTCCTAGAATCAGCCTCCGGCAACATGATCAAGGTGGGGACTTTCCAATTACATTGTAACAGTAATGGTGTAAGGTAATAATACTTAATATAATTAATCATCAACTTGGTGTTCCATTTAAGCTCCCACGATCAATCGTCACGTAAATAGTTATTGTATAATCATCATGCTCAATTAACTCCATCTTATACTGCTGCGCTCTACCTAATCATGATTCATTATTTCAGCCTCGCCCATAAGCACCCTTTCAGACATGAATTACCATAAAAGATCATTCATAACATTATGCAAAAGTAGCAACGTCGAGGAACTGTGGTGTATAAAGTAGCGACGTGGAAGGTAATTAACATCAGTAATGTGTGTGGAAGATAATTAATATCAGTAATGTGTGATACCTCGTAGATGTAATATCAAGAGGGGACGTGGATTGATAAACAATATCATAAATAACCTACATTTTGTAGTTAAACTGCTGGTTATAATTTCTGTGGGCCGGGCACAAGAATAGCTAAACGTTTGGCGCGTATCGACAAGGTAATTAACGAATTAGACTCGGGATGTAAAAAAACTATATAGCAAACTCAAGTAGTGATAAATAGGAAGACAGACACACAGTATACTCAATTCTAGTGGATAAAGCCAGGCATATTGCCAAATAGATATGATCAAAGTTCGACGAACGGTTGGCTGCTTTGGGCTTTTAAAAAATAATGATACTAAAAAAAACGCGGTATGGGTATAAAGTTTGACAGGAAGAAAAAATAGGAAGACCTAGTGAAATGAAATTAAGGGGTGAGGCAAGGAGGATAATTTCTCTAATTTTACTTGCGCTGGGAGATTTGGGCGGGTGTTTTGAAATGATCAGGCCTTATCTGGACGGCCTGCGTGATTAAACCTTCAAACATTGAACCAGGGCATGAGCGTGATTGCAATAACACCTTCCGAAAGACAAATGCAGAAACACCCTCCACAGGCCAGTAAATGGGACCGAAAATATTAAACAACACGCCCGATAAAGGCCAGCGTAACACCGGGAGCAGCGTATTTTGTCATCGGGCCATTGGAATGAGAAGACCACTGAAAATTGGTGTGTCCGGCCGTCGTTAACCGCCTCCTAGAATCAGCCTCTGCCAACATGAACAAGGTGGGGACTTTCCAATTACATTGTAACAGTAATGGCGTGAGGTAATAATACTTTATATAAGAAATTAGCATATTGACGTTCCATTTAAGCTCCCCTGATCAATAATCACATAAATAGTTATTGTATAATTGTTATTTTCAATAAACCCTATCTTATACTGTTGTCCTCTACCTAATCATGGCACATTATTTAGCTACGCCCATAACCCCTTTCAGGTATGAATTGGCAAAAAAGCTAATTCATAACAATGGTGGAGGCTTGGTTCCCCCCTACTCTCTCGCTGCCATGCATCAGCTTCTCTACCATCCACCACCATTTCAATATATTTCCCCACCCACCCACGCTAATTTCCGTATTAATAATAGCAAAATTTCAGCCACTTCCACTTTTTACATTAAAACTTTTAGCTTTAAAGTAGCAGTATAATTCAAATAATGCCATAATATCTACTTTTAAAATGTATTAGGCTTAAATAATAATTTACCTTTACAGCCCAATATCTAAACATACAGAGCAATTATTTAAAACCTAAATAACAAACGGTATTAAAATGTAAAGAATTTCAGTGTGAAACGCAAGTCCCTACTTGCGTGTATATACTTGTAAACAATTTACCTCAGCAATACCATTCTATAAATTTAAATTAAGATATAAATTACCTGTGTGCGCTGGATGTAGTTATTTGAAATGCAACTATTACTGTGATAGTAATTTATAATCCCATGAGCATTTTCTTTAAATTAACTTTCAATTGGAGCGCTAATTTAATAAATTCCATGTAGTAGACCATATTGTACGTAGTTAGATATTGCTGTGCACAGATAAAGTAACATTATGTTGTGATACTTTCCCCTCAGTCTACATACTATATATAAAAAAAAGTTCTCATAACATGCATAGGAATAAGGAATAACTACGAGATTTTAGTATTCTGAAATACAGCCAGTATTATGTTATTAGATGCCATATGGAAGGACGAAACGTCGAGGCTACATGCCAGGCGACGCGACCCAGTTACAAGGTGCCGAGGCAACACATTTCCCACATTAGCACTTCCCCGCCACTCGAGTGCCGCAGTGTTTGCGAAAGAGCGTGCTAACGAGTGCCACACAATTTTATTTCCCCACACTTGCTTTAAAACTTAAGTTGATTGTTCTAGGTTAAAGTTCCTCATACTCCCAAAATTTTCACATACTTCCCACAAACCAGTGCCATAAGGACATGGGGAGAATGAATTCCGCTGCGTTAATGCAGTTCTGTGATCTGAGTACTTAGTCAATCCCCGTGGCTTTCAGAGGTGCGAAAGACACACCGTGCCAGCCACACTCTATTGTTTGATGCGCAGACTGCTAAACCTGGCGTGAGAGGGAATAATTGTGTGCACTGTGTCCGTCCGCTCACAGTTTACCCACATCCACCCAATTGTCAGGAGTACTTACTCAGGAGGTCAAACCTTACGTTTCGGGTGAGACGCGGAGCAATCTTTGGGTCTCTGGCGGAGTGATGACCCGACCAGAGGGGCCTGTTTTCTGTGCTCTACTGGCCTTGGGAGAGCTCAGGCAGTAGGGATGCAATTTGGATGCGTAGATTTTTGCTGGATGTCCCTACTATACTACACACTACTTTGAAAGTATACCACGTAGGTACTTTCGCTTTTGACCTCCCTGGTGTAAGTCATTGACTGCAGATTTCCCTAATTCCTCTATGCTTCACCTTTTTGTGGAAGTGGAATTGTAATTACTACCTCCTTAATTATTTATGTGTTCCTTTCCTCTCCAATATCTTCTATTTGCATAATCAGCGTCATCATGTTCTACTTATAATATGTGTTGGTGCCCAGCGTACTTATTAACATTTTAATAACCATGATGTCTATCCGCGCACACAGCTAACTGCAATAAATCATTTTCAGAGAAAAAAATTTGTATGAAAAATAGGTACTAGCATAACCGTCCTCATTTATAGGCATTATCTAGGAACTGGATCAAAAACAGTAACTTAACTATAAAGTTGTAATATAAGTTAGCATCCACAGACTGCCCGAGAGAATAATACACAAACACAGTATGGAAATAAATGAGCTTTTACTCACGTTTAAATACATAGGCTTCCAAGGTCGGACACACCCAGAAATATAATACAACCATAAAAATAATAAAACCAGAATTAAATTCACAATTTAAATTTAAATAGCCATAATCTGCATAAACTATTAGGTCCCTCTTATTTATTTAAAATAAAAATAAGATATTTCGACAAACTGTGAAGGCATTCTGTTAATACATTTCCTTGCAAGTTTCAGAACAATGGTATCGCACGCCATGAACATCAGCAACCAGCAGTGACGTCACATCCTCTTATCCAAAGTCCCTCCGAAGGGGGGCGCAAACAATGTCCGCGATAGCAGCGGCGCCAGGACACCTGTTCTTGAAGTCTTGCGCAGAAACGTCGTCGAGTCTCGCACGTTCATTCCACAGCATCAGCACTTCCACATAACCCAGCTCGCGAGTAGTACATTAAAATATTTATAGGTAACCAGCGGTTTCCATATTTTACATACACCACTCGCACCGCACCCTGCAGGCAACAGTAATACTTACATAACAAACTTTACTTTAAAAATTGTATGATTGCAGAAAAAAAATTAGCTATTGCTAGTAGGAGGCCCCCAAACTCTAAGGTGTGTGAATTATAATGTATACAAAATAATTTATAATCAAATTTACTATTGAAAAGTATTTAAATAAAAAAAATATATACCAATGTTTGTGACTAGAAAAAAAATAGAATTTTTAAATTTTACCTACTCTTCTAACAACTTCTATGAATAAATTAATACGTTGGAAGAGTTTCCATCATAAAATAAAGACGTCCCATTTGTAAAAGTTTGTTGAATTGTGGTCATGTAAATAATCTTGTTTTTAAGGGAAAAGTGATGACTTTCTTATCAATGCAATTTAAGATTTAAATTTTTATAGAAAACGAACCATTTGTACATTTTACTACATTTAATAGATATTATCTTCTGTTATTTACACATATTTCTTGTATGATAATTAACATTTATTAATTCAACATTTTATTTTTTTATATTTAATTACTTCTGTGTATGTTACTTTAAGTATCCTTTCCGCTTCCATCTCAAGTATTGAAACGTAGTATAAAAGCAGCTGCAACTTTTCTTTTTGGATTTTATGGAAGTTCCAATTATTAATTAAATAATATTCTACGTTTTGATACCATCCGATCAGTATCGTACCACCGTGACGTCACATACCATTTTGGTATGTAACATTCTCCTATCACATTACTATTTTAGCCAGTGTTCTAACATGCATTTATTTTCAGCAAGTGTATTTTCTGAACAAACAAAACACAATAATTGTTGTAACGGGGAAAGCCGTTAATTTTATCAATTCAAATTATTTTAATTCTAAAATATTATTTTCCGCTGTAATGACCTATGATTTACGTTGTATTGCTGTTTCAGTCTTTACAAGGATTAGTGTATCATAATATTCACGCCACGAGTGACTCACAACCTCAAGAAAGGCTGACGCGTTCGGTCCCACCCGGAGTGGTCTGTCGCGCTTTCGCGTGGAAGACACTTTGCACACCCCAGCGGAAATTCAAGTTCATGGCCCACAAGGCCACTGCAAACACACAACACAGCGTTTGTTCGACCCACCTTGCCCGAGGACTGCACGAAAGCAACATGCATTCCCTTATACCTACCTAACTTATCCGTATACTATAATTCCTTTCAAAACTTTTTCCTACCGTAGCGAAGAGGACTTCACCCCGATCCATATTCCTACTGCCAGACGATGAACCACGCAAATTCAACATTATCTTCCACTGCCCCCTCGGATTCTAGGGTGAGATGAGGGCATCTCGCTAGTGAACATTGGGTGAGATATTATGAAGTAATAAGGCCTTAGCTGGACGGCCTGCCTGATCACACCTTCAAACATTGAACCAGGGCACGAGCGTGATTGCAATAACACNGCTGAACGGCCTGCCTGATCACACCTTCAAACATTGAACCAGGGCACGAGCGTGATTGCAATAACACCTTGCAAAATACAGTTGCAGAAATCCCCTACATAGGCCAGTAAACGTGGCCAAAAATATTAAACAACGCGCCCGATATAGGCCAGCGTAACAACGGGAGCGGCGTCTTTTGTCGTCGGGGCCATTGAAACGAGAAAACCGCGTCCTAGAATCAGCCTCTGGCAACATGAACAAGGTGGAGACTTTCCAATTAAATTGTAATAGTAATGGCGTGAGGTAATAATACTTAATATAATTAATTATCATCTTGGTATTCCATTTTAGCTCCTCCGATCAATAATCACGTAAATAGCAATTGTATAATCGTTATTTTCAATAAACCCTATCTTATACTGTTGTTCTCTACCTAATCAGAACACATTATTTAGCTACGCCCATATCCCCTTTTAGATATAAGTTGGCATAAAAGCAAATTCGTAACACGGGGTAAACGGTGGAGTTGGTGGTATTTCGCGAGGATATAACACGGCAAAATTCGAACGTAAGTAATTAATAAAGGCAATTGGACACAATCAGGCAATTGAAGCTGTCGCTAGCGATAAAAAAACGGACAAAAACTATATTTAAGACCTTATCATGTAGGTGGAGGCAGAAGGATGAGAAAGAGCAGCCAAATGGGGAAAAAAAGGCGATCTTAAAGTCTTTACCTAAACGCCCTTTCACTAACGTAGACATAATAAAGTTTGCTAGCAAAAAAAAAAATCGCGAGGTTTTTATGCAAGATAGATTACCGGGTACTACTAAGCCTTCAGTGTGTGCCGTCGTTAATTTCGATACAAGTAAATGATCAGGAACTCATTGGACTGCTTACAAAAAACGCAGAAACACTGTTTAGTATTTCGACAGCTTTGGCAATCTACGGGCTACTACAGAACTGGTAAATAATTTGGGCAGTGTGAAAATGAGTTATACTACCAAACTGAGCAATTTCCGAGACAGTCGAATTGCGAGCACTTATGTCTTAGGTTAATTTCACAGAAATTATTTAATAAAAGGTAGTGCACTTTGTTACAGAGTATCAGTCATGTCTATAACCTTGATACTGCCTGGCAGGACTTCGAAACTTTGTTCCGTACATGTTCCAACCCTGAAGCTAGACGGTGTCTGGTCTCTCGCCCTGAGAGACTTTCAAACGTATTTGCCTGTCCCCAACATACATCTTACCAATGGTACTTTCAGGTATGTGAACCTCGATGGTACCACTGGTGAAATTCGTTTACCTGCAGGCAGCTACGAACTGGACGATATTTATGGGTTTTTGAGGAAGGCTTTACAGCCAGTTGGCATTGCATTTCTGCTTCGAGGTAACCCTAATACTCTGAAAAGCGAAATATTCTGTTCTGAAAATATTGATTTTACGAAAAACGATTCTCTAGCCCGCATGCTTGGATTTGAAAATAAATTTTACGAAACGAATAAATTACACGAGTCTACGCTTCCTGTAAACTTCTTGCACATCAATGNGGATTTGAAAATAAATTTTACGAAACGAATAAATTACACGAGTCTACGCTTCCTGTAAACTTCTTGCACATCAATGCAATTAGATTTACGTACAATATAATTGGTGACACATATATCAACTGGAAAAAGAGTCAGACACTTCAGGAATTCTGGGCCTTGATTCCGCCCGGTTTTAAGCTCGTTCAGGTCTCTAAAACGCTCATTTACGCACCAGCCCNGGTCTCTAAAACGCTCATTTACGCACCAGCCCTGACCAAGAAAGTACAAGAATTTGTAGTGAGAATCGTAGATCAAGATACTCATCTAATAAATTTGAGAGGTGAAGAAATTGCATTACGTTTACATTTGAAGAAAGATGAGATTTAATGGTCAAAATTGGTTTAAAAAGGCCTCCCGCTGCAAATGCGAGCTCATTAAGCGCCAGACTGTCAGCGTGTTAACACGTGAAAACGCACGTTTGCAAGAAATATGGACGCAGAAATATTTAACGTAGGTAAGCTACGAAGATAAAATCACAAAGACGGAAATCCATACCTATGTTCCAAATATCCCAGGCCCCTATACGCTATCGTCTGAGATTCACATGCTGGTACAAAATCAAGACATTTATACGGTACCATGTAACTCATATTTACGGTTCCACGGCTCCATTACAAATGCCAATGGTGCAACACACCTACAACCACCAAAATAATCAGAAATGGCATACTCCATATTATAAATAGAATTTCGTACGAGCTGAATGGATGTAAAGTGGAAAGCTGTAGGGACGCTGGTTTAACTTTTGCAACAAGAAACTATCTATGTGTCAAGTGCAATAAATAACTGCAGCAAAAATGGCTTGGTGGGGGATCGGAGCCGACTGCTAGGCACCCATTTATGATGGGGGATAATTTGAAATTTCTGTTCCACTATAGATGTTGCTTGGTTACGCAGAATATTGAAAACAGATCATAAATAATTCAAAGCAAGAGTTGGTCATACTTTTAGCAAACACGCAAATAAATGCCATCCAAGACGCTGCTGAAACACCCTAGCATGTAATGCTGAGCATACATACGATTGAGTGGTTGCTGCCCCACATTCAAATGCCATCCAAGACGCTGCTGAAACACCCTAGCATGTAATGCTGAGCATACATACGATTGAGTGGTTGCTGCCCCACATTCAAATGCCATCCAAGACGCTGCTGAAACACCCTAGCATGTAATGCTGAGCATACATACGATTGAGTGGTTGCTGCCCCACATTCAAATGCCATCCAAGACGCTGCTGAAACACCCTAGCATGTAATGCTGAGCATACATACGATTGAGTGGTTGCTGCCCCACATTCAAATGAAAATGTCGGAACGCGTAAATTGAAAAAATATGTGGACAAAGGACGAAACACAGATGTTGCTTTCCGCACGTGGAGTTTGGAAACGTACCCGAACCTAACGAGGCCTCTAAACATGAAATGGAACGTAAAGTCAAGTTTTGCGACTGGAAAACTCAGATTCGTTATCCTAGCATTTCAGACGAGAAAATGAAATTTCTTAAAGACAGACCAGACAATTCCACTTTCAATCATGCAAAAATAAAGAACGTTAAAAATTCTTAAATTCGGAGATTTATCCTACGGTGACTTAAACGTTGATTTTTGGAATGGAATGTATATGTTGCCATACCAAATGTACACAGAATATCAAAAACCATTCTATAGTCAATTAGCTTCACCGACTTTAGAACCGAACATTTTCATGAGCAATGCACCTCTACTAGTTTTTGGCGTGAGCAAGCTAGACGATACAATTAACAGCGGGGTATTAGACTGTCGTATAGAAATGACTGCGAGCAAAAACTTTCCAGCATATACCCTGGCATATGCTCTCATAACTAACAACCGCCTGGTTATCTACGATGTACGAGATAGGGTGATTAAAATCTTAACGTAAGTATGACATTCATTCAGTTTACTTCTGGACGTCAACATGTTCGTCAACGTTCAGGGATTCTACTCCTAAATAGGATTTAAAATAAATGAAATTAGCGTAGCGTACAGGGATTGTAGAACGAGGTCATTGCCTCCTTTTCCGTGGTGTTTATTAGATAAAAATAAATAAATCCAATAGCACGTGATTAACAAAACACAATCATTGCCTAGATGGTAAGATGGTGACATAAATTATGAAAAATGAAGCGAGGTACTCATCGAATTGCTAAGTGTCGAAACAGATGGCTGGATGTTTGTTGCTGGACCGGAAAAAAAACGGTGGTTGGAAATTTAGTGTAACGAAACCATAAAAATATGCTATTGGCAGAACGAGAACGAGTGTCCATCTCTTAGAAAATTAAAAGCACGTTACACGAATATTTATCACACTAGTGAGTACGAACAACTCTGGTCGTGCTCGTGCCTGAGCGTCATTTTGTTACTCAAATGGACTATGGAATGTGGAGACCACTGATTCTGTGTAAGGTTAATACTGCCACACCATTCGCCGAGAGTATTATTTTATAAAGTCACGTGCCCTAGCAAGAGTATAAAAATCGCTGAAAATCGACGTCGTTAGTTTTAGTTTGGAGTTTGAGGTTTTCCTACGCGGACGTAGTATCATGGACGGGCTTTTAGAAAAATTTCATCGGGTCAGCATGCAGTATAAAAGGTCGGTGAATTTGGAAAAAAAGAATAATATTCAAGGCTTTAGATTTTCAAAAAACCAAAACGCCATATGGAGAGAACGTTACCTGTCTTTTAAATCGAGATTTAAGAGTTCACTTGCCAAAACGCTACGTACAGCTGATTAACGAGACGAACATGATAGCTCTCAACCAGTCGGATGTGCACTTGAAGTATGGAGGCATGAAACCTGGCACGAACGGGAAAAACACTCACGTTTTAGAATTTTTGTAATGGAAACGAAATAATTTTTTTAGTATATAACTAGCAGACTTCTTGCTCGCACGTACCGTGTATGTAATTTTAAATCCGCTCAACGCTGGTGAATATTAAGAAGTAACTATTGGCTACTGCATGGTTAATTTTAAGCCCCTTGGCTTGAGCGAACAAGTACAATCGTGCAATGGTCTCATACATTGAGTATGTTATAATAAAGAAGACGAGTGTACGACTTTCATTCTAATACGTCGCGGCTTCAAGAACTGTCCAGTGTACTACTTGCGACCAGACAGCAAACTTCCTACTACTATTAATTGAATTGAGGGAAAACAAAATGGCAGATGATGAGCTCACCGCTAACATGTTAAATCTTCCTGGCAACGCAGATGTGAATATCACTACCGCCAGTTGTTCACTACTGTAAACTGTATTTAAGATTCAGAAAAAACTCGACGAACATAAATTGAAAGCACGCGGTTGTGATGGGATCACTGCCTTGGGGACGTCCTTCTCCGCAGGGCGGAAGTGCCGGAGATGTTCCAGCATTGTCTGGGTGGAGGCCTAGCTAGAGTGTGTGGCTTCCCAGATATCGAGGCAGGCGACGGAGCTTCGGAAGAGAGACTGTTCACGTGGAACTTTGATCAGCCTGGAGCTGCACCGCTGTGGACGGGCAGTTGGCCGGCCGGCCTTCAGTGTACTCTTTCCCCCTGGGATAGTTCCTTTTTCATCCCCACCTATTTTTCCTGTTCTGTTGTGTCGGGGTGGGCGCAGTAAAATGTAATATTTTAGGTTTAACTGTGTGTGTGATATGAAATGGCTGATCGTTTCAGTTTAGGTTTTCTTGTTTCTTGTGTATCAAGTGAAAATGGTTTATTAAATGCCATCCAGAAGTGGTGACTTTGTTGTGTGACCCGGTGTGAATACCACATAATTATATCAGTGTTTAAGGCTGGTAATGATTTGTTATAGTTCGCAGCCCTGGTTCTTGGAGGTGGATGTGCGGCTTCAAGGGTACGTTTGAGAAAGGCTTTAAGCCAGGCTGGACAAATGAAATATTTAAGGCGATAAAAATCTGCCGTTATGAACCTAGGATGTATTACTTTGAAGATATGAATTCTCAGCCGATTCGCGGCGGGCTACAAGCTCATGAAATCCAAATTACAACATTTCCTAATTCATATCTTTTAGAAAAAATTATCACGAGAAAAGCTAATAAATTAGTCCTTTGGCAAGGTTTTACTAAATCTGCAGACAGCTGGGTAGATAAGAGTGCTGTCTTGGATAAATGATTCTTTAATTCAGGACTATGGCTAAATATGAACGCCAGCCTAAGAATACATTAGCTTGGCGCTTCAAGATGTAGGGGCTATGAAATAATAAAAAAAGTGTTGTTTAATAAGTGGTGATGTTTAATTATGTATATATTTATTTCTATCAATATTTTTTTAAAACAAATAATTTTCCTTTCCTCTTTACAAAACTATCGACGTGGTCCACGGCATGCGGAGCCGCTGACTTCTGACATTCCCTGCCCCACTCCTCTTCCACAAAACCTCGCCAAGCTGGAACCACAAGCTCCTGGGTCGAATTTCACACTGTGTTGTAAAGAATATTTCTCCCCTCCCTTGCACACACAAGATGTGTGGCCGGGTTCAGACTACCTGTGGAGTGCAAGACACCACCATTCTCTGCCTGCCCCCAACAGAGCAAGAGCCACTTTTCTCCTTAAATGCATTAATTTTATTGTTATATGCTACTGAATGCGGTTAACTGTTACATCAACGAAAGGTTGGTGCTATCTCATTCTGAAGTGTCGCCCTGAATGCAGGTCAAACACTGGCAGATGCTAATAGACTATTATTCTCACGGGAGGGGGGGGAGGAGCGCCCACCTACCACCTTGTCTGTAGGGCAAAGGAACATTTTGCTTGTTAAATATATTACTTTTGTTTTAATGCTATTGCACAGTTAACTGACAAAATTTAAGAACGGCCGAGGTGCCCGGAGCAAACATGCTACTGGGCCATTATTCTCGCCTGATGTTTTTAGTGGACTACCAACCCCACTACATGATTATAAATGTATGCAATTAACCACCGGCATCGAGCATGGATGACATAAGTGAAATATATATACAAGTGGGCACTGCGACTTGATCTTATTTCGCATCCTCGGAGACGTTGATTTGTAACAAAAATCGAATACAGCTGGAACACCGAAGAGGACTTGGAGTTGATTGCATAGATGCAGCGCATTTTTGGCGACGAAGTGGCTGCACGAGAGTCAGGATGCGGCATCCTACCGCCAACGGCTGATGCCAGCAGCATGATCGTTGTGGGCGGCTACGACCTGGTGTGAGCCCCGTCACCGTCATCGACCGCAAAATGTCGTTCATCTATAATGCGGACGGCCTACCATCCTCCAGTGTCGCCACTGTCAACTTCAACGTCAGGTCACCAGGGGACTCTACCACCGGACGCCGACTTCGTACCACCACTGTCATCGCTACGGAAGTTGCCACCCCCTCCGCCACTAATACCACTCGTTACAATACTCCAAGACTCCCATACTCGTTATACATGGGCGGTGCTCAACCAACCCGAATATAGTGATATGGACGAAGAGGAACGTCAACGAGCGATATCAACAGCTAGATGATATCGATCGCAGATTGGGTCAAAACAACCAGCTTCTAGAAGCAGCATTGACAAACCAGCATCTGTTTCTAGAGGGTTTGTCGGAGATGATTCGTTCTATGAACAATATTCGCCAAGATCAGATGAATACTCGTTTCCCCATTGGAATGATAGAAAACAACCCTAGCAGTTGCTGTGATGGGCTGGAGCCGTTTTTGGACTCATTTAACATCAACTAGTAAACAAAGTGATTGGTTAAAAAAGTGTGCGTGCTATTTTAAAGAAGTGTTTGTGTTATTTTTTTAAATTGTATTATTGTTTTTATTAAAAATAATATATATATTCTTAATTGTATCTTTTATTCATGATGTTATTTTTTAAGGAGGAAATTCGTCACCTCTGTTCACAGAAAGTACTACACACGTTATCGGATGCACCGGATGCTGGCGTGACCACTTTAGTTACAGCGTTTCTTATTGCTGCTGCGCCTGAACTCTTGAAGTGCCATTTCTCAGTACGGTAAATTTTCGCTGTGTCCACAGCCTGTAGGCCTCACCACGGGAAAAAAACCCCTCTTTGCACTGTCCGGAAGAGTATTTGTTCATCTGCGTGCCATCTATCGGCAGTCTGGAAACTAAATTTTAGTGTATTCTTCCGCCGGCAACGCACTATTTCGTGTATTACTCCGCGTAGAACGTGCTTTTCCCAGACTACTTTGCTACTGGACTTAGTAACGACTAGACACATTTCTCGGCAGCTGGAACTGGTCTTTTTTCTAAGAAGAATGCAGTCGCTGAAGTGCACTTTATCACCTCATACAGTATGTAGCTAGCATTTATTGAAGATATGTAGTTTAGAGCAACGTAATGAAATAGTGTGTTTTGTCAAGTTGGTAACCGGCAGCATGCTGGTATACTGTGTACCATATAAGAAGGCCACATTCTTGACAGTTGGCGATCGCCGCTCCTTTTCGTTTATATATCCATTCACCATCAACTGGAGTGTCAAGTATAGGCTTTGATGCAGCGGGTCAGCGCATCCAGGAGGTGCTGCTACGTGTGGCAATTGGTGAACTGCTTGGGTGGCACTGCATTCGTAAACGGAGCTTGGTGGACGTGTGTAGGGTCGTTCATAAACGCTTTACACGAAATATATGTTACTTTAAAAATTATACAGAGCTCCCGGGAAAATAAAACCATTTGTATATGCGCGTAAATATATTATTTTAAACAACAAAATGATAATATGTTTCTGAGTGTAGTTCGGGATATGGATAACAGATAGCGTGGAAGGGCGTGTTGTAACAGAGGGTATGCCTGTACCTCACAATATGGCAGCACATGGTTGGAGTGTCGTGATACGTGAAAAAGGTTTCGATGTTTCGTTACATTTGGATATGGATCGTTTTAGTGTGCATTTCATTTTGAACACATATACATTACTACTTTATCAAGAAATTTAGTTTGTAACACTAAAAACCGCTGGTTTATGACCACAAAAAATATAATGTATTATTTAACCTTGTAACTCTTTCTTATCGCGTGTATTTTCGGCTGGTCTAATGTGCGTCGGCAGTGCACTCAGAATAGCCAACATCATATTAACTTTTGTTCGTTCGTGCATCAGCTGATACAGGATTTTGTAAATGGCACGTTGTTTGTTTTGAATACGTCAAGTGCCACTAACTGACTGTCTGAATGTGGCCTTCTTATATGAAATGAACTACATATATGCACATCTTCCTGTAGCTTTTCCTGAACCCTCCATAATGGGTAAGTCTTCCGACAACGGGTTTTATACATTTTTGTAACGAGTTAGGTCCTGTAACTAATTCCAGTTTGATTGAATTCTCTGTCCTCAGAAAGTTTTTCCCGTTACGATTATACTTCCTGGAGTTATTCCATGACCATGCTTCTGCTTCTTCCCTTTTAATTTGGAACTGCCAAATTTTGCCATCCCGTCGGTGTGAGAAAGTCGGTGCCCAATTACAGCAACGAACTCACCAGCTAGCGTGGCTCGTTTTGGTGTCCGGATGTCCTTGAACGGGACACTTTAAAATATATGAACATTTTGAAAATAATTGTTTATTTGTTTTTGGAACAAGACATTTTTTAATAAGTGGCGCACGACGGACTCTAAAGTGTTATTTTTAGCTGAATATTAAAGTATGTGATTTCTGAACTTGGGAAGTGGAATATAATATTAAATAATGTGACCTGTGCGATAAAATTTTAATGTTTATTTTAACCTCTAAGAAAATAATGCGGGGGGGGGGGAGGCAGTTTCTAATTACAAATTATGAATTTTTAAATTAATTATTTTGAATCTCAATGTAACGATTTTAATAGATATTCAAAAATGAAATGTTGTATTCATTTAATGCTTTGATCTAAAAGAGATATAGATGCAGTCATGTTTCTTGGTTGCAATTATTTTATAATTTAATGGTAAATACATAGGTCACAAATCTGTTGAAAAAGTTTATTTTATTTAGTTAAACTCCTTGTGGTCAAAATTGTAGGAATCTTCCACATATTAACTTTTATAAATAATATCTATTTGGTCTGATGGTAACTGGCATTTGTTATTATTTGCACCACTGTTCTCCCAGCACGCAATTTAAATTTATTTTATGAACGTAATAAAAGGTGCCAGTTTATCGTCCACTTGCGGCACACATGAAGAAGAAGAAATACTGAATGCGTGCTCAGTTGAAAATTTTTTATATAACAAATGTTTGTCCCGTAACAGCTAAAATTAAAGCAGCGTGCTTTTCGCCATGACAGTGATATACTATTTTTTCTCTTATGCAGTATTTTACCGAGTAGAAATGACAAACCGTTAATGAAAACGCATACGTCCTGTGTAAAGCGGATTTCTTTACCTGGCCATTAATTTATTGAGTAAGCTCAGATTTATGCGAAATAATTTTCACCTCAATCCTTACCAACATCGAGGATGTGCAGGAAAGGAAGACTAGTCCTCTGGTGGGGTTGCCAAAAGCCTTTGATACTCCAGGAGAGAGAGAGAGAGAGAGAGAGAGAGAGAGAGAGAGAGAGAGAGAGAGAGAACTCAATTAGGGAATTTCCACGGGGTTTACATTCTGGCTCTCAGCGATTCCGGTTAAATGTTTGTTGATGAGAGGAGGGAAATTAAAACTGGAAAAGTCAAGGCGGAAATAGAGTGTTTGGATTAATAGTAAGTATATATACCTATGTAGATTCACAGATCATCTCGGTATATGGTTCCAAATAATTGGCAAAAATTCATTAAATCCATAAAAAAAAATTTTAACGCATTATTTTTTTTTATTACGAACATACCAAGTGTTATTTTTAAAATGTTTTTTTTTACAAAAAGGTTTATAAACATATAGTTTATATAGTTATTTACAACATTGATTAATTCAGGTCGTGTACTATCATTTCTCGAAAATTTACTTCTTAGAAAAACTTTAATTGTTGACAACTTTATTACAGTTTTTCTAAGAGGCAAGTTCTTTACTGCTTAAACACAATTAATTTGCTAATATCACTAAACTGTTTTTATGCTCTCGTAGAAGATGGTTTTATTGTCGCATATTAATCTTAAATTCCACAGAAGTTTATATACTGTCTACTTTCCTTGTTTATGTATGCATTACGGGTAGCATGTAATTTTTAACATATAAAAGTAGGTTCGTAGTTTATCCATTTTAAATAATAACGTTAACGTATTGGGTAATCTATATCTCATCGTGTTTTAATATCTGTTTTTTACTAACGGCAAAATAATTATTTACCTGTCCCTTCTTGGTTACTTTTCATAACCTTTTCCAATCATTTAGTAAATTTTTGTTTTTGATCTTAATTATAATTGTAAACTTTCTATAGGATTTGATCTACATCCGTATCACCCCTTCTTCTCGGAAACAACACGACACCGAAATTCGCGAAAAAAAATTGTGGTAACTATATCCTATATGAATAATCGATTGGTAGTAATTCCAGTCTCCCCAACATATCGTGGAAGGGAGGGGTACGAGGGGTGATCAATAAAATTGCAAATGGAAACAGGGGTCGTATATGGTATCGTTGGATAGATCGTCGAAAAGGAAACAACATATAATAAGACCGTTGTTTACTTATGTGCATGGTTTGCGCACAATAAAATAAACAATGTATGCATATGGTTTGTGACGTGTGTAGTTTACGCACAATGAAATGGAACGAAAACTATTTTTATTCTTACTACAATCAAATGGAAATCAACGGAACATGTTTTTCTGCCGTGCTAACTAGTTTACGTACAGTAAAAAGGACGTCTGATGTATTGTAAACACCGGTATGATGTGAGAGAACTACTGTGAAATGGGAACTGGGGACACTCATTCACAAACATCACTCTTCATAAGTGTTCGAAATGTCGACCATCCTGTATTGCGGTTGCTCGGAGGTCCTCAGCACAGCTGAGAGATCCACATGCTGCTCTGATTCTGTCTTTAATGTCTTCCCTCGTTGTTTGACGCACGCAGTGGACGATGTCTTTAGTTCTCCTCCAGTAAAAGAAGTCATTTGGGGACAAGTCTGGGGAATGTGGTGGCCAAGCTACAGGACCCATTCGTCCGATCCACCATCTGGGGAATAACATGTCAGCCACTCGCAGAAATATGCGTGAAAAGTGAGCAGGACAGCCATACTGTTGAATCCATGGTGTTAATATTAGAGCGAGAGGGACATCTTCGATCAGCTGATATAAGTTTTTTCTCTAGGAAGTCTGCATATACTGCACCATTCAAGTGCGCTTAAAAATAGATGGTCTTATGACACGATGTACGAGAAGGCCACACCAAGTATTAAGGCTCCACACATGCTGGTCATCCACTTGATGGAGACAATGAGGGTTGACTGCAGACAAGTAATGGGCATTATTTATGTTAACATCACCATTACTCATGAACGTTGCTTCATCAGCCCACAAAATGCTGGAATGGAAAGCACGGACATTACTCAGGTTCATTGCACTTAGGAAAGCCATTATTGTTAAGTTCTAGGCGCAGCTGTACTTGGTACGGATTTAAACGATTATCAGTGAGTATTCTCCACACTGTACTTCGAGACAAACCTGAGTCGCGGGCAATTCTACATGTAGAATTATGAGGAATAACTACCATGGCAGCAATTACACTGAAGAGCCAAAAAACTGGCATAGACGTACGTATGCAAATAACAGAGGTATGGAACCAATCAGAGTAACGCGATGCGGTCGGCAGCTAGATCGGTTACTGCTGCTACAATGGCAGGTTATCAAGATTTAAGTGAGTTTGAACGCGGTGTTATAGTCGGCGCACGAGAGATGGGACATAGCATCTCCGAGGTAGCGATAACATTTGGATGTTCGCGTACGACCATTTCTCGAGTGTACCGTGAAAATCGGGAATCCGGTAAATCATCACATCTTCGACATCGCTGCAGCCGGAAAAATATCGTGAAAGAACGGGACAAAAGACGACTGACGAGAATCATTAAACGTGACAGACGTGCAACCCTTTCTCAAATTGGCGCAGATTGGATTTGTGGACTGCCCTGCAGGATTCATGATGTGAATTGCCTCCTGCATATCTTCAGACATTAGTCGAGTCCATGCCACGTCGTCTTGCGGCACTTCTGCGTGCTCGCGGGGGCCTTACACGATATTAGGCAGGTGTACCAGTTTTTGTGGCTCTTCAGTGTACATCAACAGCCCTCTCGTCTCTCACAAGCCGTCTGATGCGATGAAGTTTGTTGCGCGTCGGTTACACTAGCCCGGATGTGCGCACGCGATATGCAAGACGCTGGAAATCATTCTACAAGTGATGGACAAGCTGTGGGTATCTCTCTGCGTACAAACGGCCAGTATATCTGCAGTTCTGACGACATTATCGTAGTAGCATGAGCATGTCAAATGCTTCTTTGTTTGTAAACGGCAATCCATTCAAAAAGCAACACCACAGACAATGTCTGACACTGAAACAACGCACGCGATTAATGGTTGCAGTGTAAAACGAATGACTTTCAGAATTAACGGCCTTTCGATTGTCAGTTAACTTGCATTTAACGCCTGTAGTTCGTGTTAGTGGTAGATGGCTTCTCTTCTTGCTGCGTAGTGCTTCATTATTCACCGCTCTTGTTTGGAAACCGTCCAATATCTACTGCATGAGTTAATACTAAGATAGGTACACAGGTCACTGCTAGTATCAAAGAGAGTCACACTCGAAACTGCAATACCATAATGGCGCACATTGTGTATCTAACGTGCATATATAAGCACAAGTAATGTTAATTGGATACACTTAACTGTTATCATTAGGCTTTTGCCAAACAAACGCGGAGAATAAGGCAGCACTAAGCAGTAAGGAGATAATATTGCATTGCATTAATGACAGAATAAGAGCAGCATGTGGATCTCTCATCAATGCTGAGGTCCGCCNAAGGAGATAATATTGCATTGCATTAATGACAGAATAAGAGCAGCATGTGGATCTCTCATCAATGCTGAGGTCCGCCAAGCATCAGCGAATGTAATGCGGAGAGCAGAGTCGTGTCTGATACTGGATGGTAGACATTTAGGACACTTATGAAGAGTGCTGTGTGCGAATGAGTTTTCCCAGTTCCCAGTTTACGGTAGTNAGATGGTAGACATTTAGGACACTTATGAAGAGTGCTGTGTGCGAATGAGTTTTCCCAGTTCCCAGTTTACGGTAGTTATCTCACACCATGCTGGTATTTACAGTACACCCGACGTCCATTTAATTGTACAAACACTAGGCATGCACGCCAGAGAAACAATATGTATCGTTGATTTCCTTTTGATTGTAGTAAGCAAACAAAGTTTCCGATCGATTTCCATTGTGCGTAAACTACGCACATCACAAATCATATACTTAGATTATTTTATTTATTGTGCGTAAATCACGCACGTCACACACCGTATGCTTAGATGATTTAATTTATTGTGCGTAAACTATGCACGCCAGACAAAAAGTGTCTTTGTAAATGTTGTTTACTTTTAGACGATTTATTCAACGATACCTTATACAACGCACATTCCCATTTGTAATTTCAAAGTTCACCCACCCCCCATACCCCTACCGCTTGTATGTTCGGTGGAATGGGACTATACCGATCAATGCTTCATATATGGTATAGTTATCGCAATTTTTTCGCAAACCCCCGGTGTCGTGTTGTTTCCGAGAAAAAGGGGTGATACGGGTGATGTGAATCATTCTGTATATCCACATTGCTTTAACCCTAGTGAGAAAGATGGTTCAGTTATCTTTCTGTGGCTTTCTTAATATTAGTCTTATGGTTTTTAATTAAGAGTGACGATTATCAGGATTAAAATCAGAATTTATTTGCTAACGCAGCATCGATGTAGTGATTGTGTGTGTTCTTACAAAGTGTACTGCCTGCTAGTGATCGAATTNTTTATTTGCTAACGCAGCATCGATGTAGTGATTGTGTGTGTTCTTACAAAGTGTACTGCCTGCTAGTGATCGAATTCTGGATAACTCTCGAAGGCTTTTAGCAGTATTAGAAGTCCGGCTAGGTTATACTGTCACATATTAGGTTTAGTTTGAACTGTAGTTCAGACGTTAATTAATTTTTACTCCAAAAACGCATTTACACAACCGACTCCTCTGTCACTTTTGCTTCCTTATGATAACACAGGTTTGTTTCGAATTGTATCTTAAATCATGTTATATAGGTGCGAAAAGACCATTATCCAAAGCTTTTCCTGGAGTCAAAAAGTTTATTGCAATCGTGTTTTTAGCGATTTTAACACGCTTGTTTTGAAGCTTAAGTATGACGGGGTTTATTCCTGATATTGTATACAAAAACTTCTTGAGATCCAATTTAAAAAAAATGCAAATTTAACGTTGACCATTACTTAACTATGATTAGCCTTGGAGTTTTATTACTTTTCACAACTCGGTCAGCCAGCCTACGGTAAAACTCCATATGAAAGGTTTGATAACACTTATTTGTTACATATTGTCATTTGTATGTTCGTCTTTAATCCCCAAATTAATTCTGCGAAAAAAAAATTACAGTTTGGTAAATTTGCTCATCACATCCTAGTTTATGTGCTTGTTAAACTTAAACCTCTTATCCATGAATAATCCTAAAGGATTCATTTCATCTGCTCGTGCCAATTGCTTACTGTTTATGCACATGATAATATTTCGATGCGAGTGCAGGTTGCATGTAATAGTGTGTAGGAATGTTCGGATGTGTTGTGGTTCATGACGGAGAGTTGGATATGGATGGGTGGGTGTGGATGTGGGTGAAGATGTGTGCGAGAAAGGGTTGAAAGAGGAATGATTAGGGGATAATTGGGAGGAGGTATAAAGGATTGGTTCTGGTGTGATCTTAGCTCGTAAGAAAGGAGAGGCATAATGTTAAAGTCAGATAATGGGTTTCACGCAGTTTTTGTTCCATAACAACAGTTTTCCTTGCGGTTATCTTTTTATCCGTAGAAGGTTGACACNATGGGTTTCACGCAGTTTTTGTTCCATAACAACAGTTTTCCTTGCGGTTATCTTTTTATCCGTAGAAGGTTGACACACTCACTTTTAGGGCTCCTTCGTACGAAAGTCTATGTCTCTGTGGTTAACTCCATGTTTTATAAGAGCAGTTTTTGTTAATTAGTAAATTTTATTTTACTGATTTTAAATTATTTAATTTCTTTATGGACAAGCGTGATTTCTTAATTGACATTTTCCCCCAGCCTGTCATATTTAAAGAACAAATTATATAAGAGAAGTGGAATGGAGAGTTTTGGGCAGCTCTTAACAACGAGGTCTTGAGAGACAATGAGGGTGAAACGAGGTGGAAATGGAGCAGAATTGGAATGCAAGGGTGGGGGAAACGGGAGATCATCAAGAAAACCCACTGACTAGTGGCATCGTCAGGCATGATTCCCACGTGTGAAAATCAGGGAGTGACTTCTTGGAGGCGAGTTTCCTATCCGCCACACCACCGTGGCCTCCAACAAAGGATATAAGATCAATGGCTGAAGATTTTCTTTATAGTTGAGGCAGTGAAAAAACATTAACCTGAGCTACATTTGGCCAGCAAACAAACCTAACTTAATTTTGGTAGGAAATAAACTGGAAGGTAAAGACAAAAATATTCCTGAAATATTCTAGAAACAGACTGTAAAATGTGCCAGAGCAAAGACACCAAAATGTTAAAAGCAAAAGTACGTTTTCTTACGTTTCACCGACCAACGACGTCTTCGTCTCGTTTTAATGTGTGAGCGTCGGGTGGGTTGTGGTTAATCGCAGCTTTTAGCTCGTGACGTAATGCCAGCTCCTGTATCTTCACCCTGCCTGGTTGCTTGACGGTAGGGAAAGGGTGTCGTCGCGTGGGACGTGGCCGGGGGAGGCACCCTTCCCAGAAGTCATTCCCAACTTAAATGAGAAAACACGGCCGTGGAGAGCAGAGGGGGATCGACAGCTGCCCCTGGGGCGATTACGCGCCTGGCAGACGCGACCGCAACCCGGCGTCGCTGCGAAGCTCGCGGCCACGATCATAGCAGCCAATCCCCGCGCGGCGTCGGCCACCTGCTGCCATGAGTTAAAAAACACTTCTGACAGGGGTAGGTAGACCAGCACACGCCACAACTCGACCACAGAGTAGACAAGTTCATAGAGACGAAATGGCCTGGTGGTTTCTTTGATGTGGGCGTACGCCGGTCTCCGATCAGCTGCGCGAGACTCTAGGAACTTGCCGTATTTCTGATTGGTTGCTGCATAGTGCGGAAGGTTCCCTATTGGCTGGGCTGCCGGCTGGCGTGCATGTTACCATGCACTGATTGGTGAATGGCGTTCCAACATTTTTCTTGCGTTTNACCATGCACTGATTGGTGAATGGCGTTCCAACATTTTTCTTGCGTTTGAGGCTTGAGTTCCAGGTACAATCATCTGTTTTGCCTCTGTTTTCTTCAATGCTCTGTGACCCGACGGACACCATATTCACGAACTGACAGGGTGACACCTTTGATGTAGTTGAGGTTCTTTGCTAGTTGGCCGCATCGCTCTGTGGATGCGAACTTTATGACTGGTATTGCTCGACAGACACTAGTGAAACCCCGGGATATTATGTGAAACACACGCTCCTTTCCCCTCCACCCCTCTAGATTTACTACCGAATCAGCAACTTCAATGTGGTGGAGACAGTTCGGACGAAACATGTAGAAGCAGGTCACATGCAGACTGAATAATTGTATAAATACCTGTTGCCATCAGTAAGATTTAACACGAAAAGCAAAGAACACATGACAATAGACGCACCAACACAATAAAGGAAATTATGACAAGTGCAAAAAAATATGGTACAATTCTTCTTGGCTTTGCAGTGATATGAATATGTGTATTTTGTGATACAGACTACCCTGTTCAAGTCTCTATTCCCCCTATCACGCCCTCAGCCAAGCAACTCTATGCGTGTCGCACTTAAGGCGACTGCAGTATGATGATTGTGGGAGTTCGGTCATAAGGGAATGCGGGACAGACGCCAGGCGCCGCGGCGCGCCGGTCAGCTGCCATGTCGTGTCGTCATCCAACTGCCATATTGGATCTGTGTGACATTGACTCATAAAATTGACCTTGACCCCATGTCTATGACCTTCAATGACCTTAAACCTAAAAATATCACAATTCTCCAAAAATCAAACAATAATTAAAACCATCCCGTAATTTATATTAATTAAAAATATAAGCAAACATAAAAAAANCCCCATGTCTATGACCTTCAATGACTTTAAACCTAAAAATATCACAATTCTCCAAAAATCAAACAATAATTAAAACCGTCCCGTAATTTATATTAATTAAAAATATAAGCAAACATTAAAAAAAATAAAATTTCGAATGTTTGGGAATAAGCGGTTATGTTAAAGGAGCCAGGCGCTGCCCGCCATGTTGGATTACGCCATANAAAATTTCGAATGTTTGGGAATAAGCGGTTATGTTAAAGGAGCCAGGCGCTGCCCGCCATGTTGGATTACGCCATATTGGATCTGAGGGACCTTGATCTCACTGAAATGACCTTGACACCATGCCCCATAACATAAATAAACTTAAACACGGTAAATTATAATAACAATAAAACTAATTTTTTAAAAACTTCCACAACTGTATAAAAAGTCTAAAAATATAAAATTATAAATCAAAGAATTAGAATTTAGAATGTTTGGGTGCAAGAGAAAGGAGGAAAGGAGTTTAGGTGTAAACAGTTTGTCATTTTGTGACATCACCTCACCATCATATTGAATCTTGGTAACTTTAACCCTATGCCAATAAACTTAAAGCCAAAAGTTTCCAAAAATCGCTAAAAATGTCAATAATCCCCAAAAGTTCAAAAATTTGTAAAACAAACAAAAAAATAACACAATAAAAATCAAACAAATCAAATTCTAGTATGTTTGAGCACAAAGGGGATGGGGGCTGGAGCCAGAGCCGACTGGCCACCATGCTGTGACATCACCCGCCCATCATATTGGATCTGGGTGACCTTAACATTGACCTCAAGCCCATGATCTTGTTCCTGTGACAACGACCTTAAATAACCTTTAACACAAGAAATTATAATAAAAATAAAAATGTTCCAAATATTACATTTTTTAATGTAAAAAAAAANAAATAACCTTTAACACAAGAAATTATAATAAAAATAAAAATGTTCCAAATATTACATTTTTTAATGTAAAAAAAAAACTAAAAAAATTAAAAATTAAAAATGTTTTGGCACAAGAGGATGGAGGTAGGAGCTGAGGAGTCAACNAAAAAAAAAACTAAAAAAATTAAAAATTAAAAATGTTTTGGCACAAGAGGATGGAGGTAGGAGCTGAGGAGTCAACCAGCCACTATGTTTTGTCGTCACCCGACCACAATTTATACACTACAACTCAACCCCCAGCAACAAGTAGACTGTGCTAGTGATTTCACGGCTACATCGCAATGCTCGCTCATGATAGATCGAACATGCTCGTAATTTAATTGCAAATATATTTCCCCACAAAAATTAANACATCGCAATGCTCGCTCATGATAGATCGAACATGCTCGTAATTTAATTGCAAATATATTTCCCCACAAAAATTAAAACTCTTCATAATATTTCGATTACGAGTTCGGACCAGTGAGCTGTTGGAGTGTAGATATGAAGATGAAGTGTTCGTTTAGTAGCAAGCTTACAACTAACATCCCGATTTAATATTTGGTGGTACCATTGTTGACTCAAACTGGACTGTCTATGTTGCATCGATGCTACTCGNTAATATTTGGTGGTACCATTGTTGACTCAAACTGGACTGTCTATGTTGCATCGATGCTACTCGCACATCGTTAGGGCAGTACCCTTGGATAATGGAATGTATGAGCCCAACTCGGGTGATAGAGAATCTTAATTTCCATGCTCTTCTTGATCATCACTCCACCAATAGTCCCAATAGTCAAATCTTCCCATCAATATCTTTACGAATCCATCAATCCATCAATCTTTCGTAATTTTTCCATCTATCTTTCGCAATCTCTCAATTAATCTTTGGCAATATTTCCATCAATCTTTCGTCAAACTTTTGCGATCTTTGTAAATCATTCCATAAATCTTCTGCAATCTTTCCATAAATCTTTTGCAATCTTTTTATTAATCATTCTCAATCCTGCGGAACATGTGGTGCTGATTGTAGAGCAAGTGGAGCATTTGTGGAACGATTGTGAAAAGATTATGGAGTGTGCAGTGCTTATTGTGGAGCAAGTGGAGCAATTGTGAAGCAGTTGGAGCAATTGCGGAGCGATTGTGAAATGTGTGGTGCTGATTGTGGAGCAGGTGGAGCAACAGTGGTGCACGAGGATATGAGTGTATTAGCATAGAATCAGTACTGCAAATATTATAATCTCGCTTTAAAATATCACTCCAAGTAAACGAACAGCGACAAGTTTATATGTAGTCTCACATGTATACAGAATTTGAGTACACTTATACTTCAACATGATGTGAAAAACATTGCGAATTAAAAATCATTTATTAAGTTTCTGCAGCTTAAGAAATTATTACATTTAATTTACAGAGGACCATCGCTAATATGAATATATATTTAATTAATTAATTGACCAGCATTCCCACCAGCCAACCATTTTTAATAAAATAGTATATCACAATGTAGCCAGATATGTCAACCTTCACACAATATCCACTGCCATAACATAACCTCTGTCAAGAAACAAACCAAGCATCTATCGCTAGGAAATATTCTGGTAAAATATTATATCATGTGAAACCTCACCTACGTCAACAGATCATAACATCAGTAGTTACCCATCCATATCATTAGAAGAGAACAAGCAATATAAAAAAATGTCATATCAATAGGCCATATCAACAAGTTATTCTAGCCATACCACCAGACCAGCAATACCCATAGCTAGTAAACTCAAAAGTCCCGACCACCTATTCCTACGAAAATATTCAAAACCAGATGCTTTTCAAACGTACCATCAATTCATTCAGGTTGCATACAAAAATACAT
>NQII01003422.1:60140-111825 GCA_002778355.1 Clitarchus hookeri | reverse complement strand
ATTATAGAAATTCTCTGAAATTCCTTAGCACCAACGATAGTTGATAAACTTATAGTCATGAACAATACAACACTGCCAGAAATGGTCTGCAATATCAGGCATATAGAGGCGGGTGTTCACAAATACAGACAAAATCTACACAAACATACACACAACTCTAACAATTTCATGACAACTCAGATTACGGAGCTGAAGGAAGAAATTAGTAAACTATCAGTGTCCCGAGATAACAATAGGGTAGACGAAACACCCTGTGGCCAACAAAACAAAGCTCAACTAGAACGGCAAACACGAGAAGCAAATTTCAGAAAACCCAGACGTTTTCATACATCCAGCGCGCCCTCGATGAACGCGCCTTCCATGTTTCAAGTTCCACCGTACCCGCTCCACAGCTCAGCACCGCCATACCCATACTATTGCTCCCAACCACTCATGTATCGACCTTATCCTACGCCTCACGCAAAAACATTTAACAATTAAAAAAAACGGGGAGTACAGGATGTAGTTTTTCCCTATACACCCTGCATGCACACTTCAACCCAAACAGAGGGACAAGCAAAGGAACACATATGCGCACATGGCGAGTCAATTTTGCAAGCCTAGTACAACGTGTTTTTTCCGGTCAGACCGCAACAGATGCCTTGCATACGGACACCGATAGGTAACAGGTATGAAAGCCGGGCTAACAGACCACGACAACCGTGTACAATATNACAGGTATGCAAGCCGGGCTATCAGACCACGACAACCGTGTACAATAGAATTTGAAAGAAGGCGATATTCTCCACAGTATCAAACTAACAACCGAAAGCAGGTACCACATGTAGTTAACAAAAGAAGAGACGTTTACAAAACGGACGGTAAACCGGCTCCGTACCCTCCCCCCTCATAATGTTCCAAATAGGTAACTACATAACAGAAGATAAAATTAATACGCAGCACATAGAAAATGTAACACAAGGTCCAGCGCAGAAAGTAGTACGGCAATATGCCGCGGTAAAATACGAGCCGCAGAACGAATTCGCACATACCTGCGCGTTATATTTCTACGAGGGACATTGTTCTGCCATATGCCCAATGTTTCCCAAGAGAGGTATAGAGTGGCAAACGGACATGCGCGGTAGGATTCAAAGTTTTCAAGGAAAACATACAGTCACTAAACCACACAGTTCACGCACTGTAGGTAAGCAGGCCTACAAAAAACACAGCAAATTTAAAGAACATAATATACCGACATTTAGTGCGAAAGACTTCCACACAGCAACAAAACAGACCAACTACAAGGAGAAAAAGCCAGTCCCCATAGCAATCATTAAAATCACAAAGAACGTAGGCGCCACACCGAAAATCATTATTAACACGAAAGACAACGCGTTTCTACGGGATGTTCCAAGTCATGCATTGCCGCAAGTATGGTAGGAAGTCACAAATTAAAACCACTCTCACAATTCTTTAAAATAATGGCAGTGAAGGACGAACTACCATCCCCTCAACACTATATAAATCTTACTTTCCAAATTGAAGGGCACACATACAAACATGAGTTTCTAGTCATTGAAAACCTTCAAGCTGACGCCATAATTGGCGTGACTTTATTCGGCAACACTGTTTAATACCATATTTGTATGCAAAAGTCGCAACACTTAGACATACGCATGATAAAATCATTACAGTACNCAACACTGTTTAATACCATATTTGTATGCAAAAGTCGCAACACTTAGACATACGCATGATAAAATCATTACAGTACAGTTTATTGATCTGGACAACGATAAGAGTGTTTTTTTTTCCAACACAATCCAACAAATTCAAAATCCAGAGCCTGACGAACACCAACTACCGTATACAAATATTAATCCAGCTTTACACCCAGAGGAAAAAGAGAAAATTCAAACCCTATTACAGAAATATAAAGACAGATTCGCGTTTAAGATTACAGAATTAACTGAAACACGAAAATATCACATCCAAATTGATTTAACAACCACCAAACCCATACATTGCAAACCATACAGAATAGCCCCTTCAAGGAGAGAAACTATTCAAATACAAATCCAAGATATGTTAGAGGCTAACATCATCGAAAAATCAACAAGTCATTATGCCACTCCGTGTCTAGTCGTACCGAAAGAGGACGGGACAATACGGATGGTATCTGATTTCAGGAGACTTAATAATTTCATTCCAGACCAAAATTATCCCCTGCCACGAATGGACGATATTTTGCAAATACTCCTAAATACGACGTATTTTACTAGTTTAGATATGTTTTCCGGATTTTATGCGATTCCCATTAAGCCAGAAGATCGATATAAATTAGCGTTTGCTATAGACCAGATAGGATTGTTTCAATGCCGTAGATTACCAATGGGATTGAAAAGCAGCCCAAAGTTTTTTCAGGAATTTGTCGACACGCTATGAGGGGACCTCAGATGGCAGTCAGTAATATGTTACGCGGACGATATATTTGTAATAGGAAATGAGTTTCATGAATACATTTGTAATCTTTAAAAACTACTTGTCCGCATGAGAGAATTTGGGGTAAAACTTAATCCAAGAAAATGTAAATTTTCATCCCAGGAAATAAAAATACTAGGGCATCAACTAACGCCTAAGGGTCTAGCACAGATCCAGAGAACATTCAAATAATAGTTAACACACCGCCACTCATAAAGGTAAAACAATTATGACCCTTTCTGTGGCTCACTTCTTACTTACGAAAATGTATTAGTGACTACTCGAAAATTGCGCAGTCTCTAACGGAATTAACAAAAAAAGACACAAAATTCTACTGGGATATTCCACAACAGTCCGCGTTTTTACAGTTAANACCAGTAGTTGGGTTTAGTAATTGCATGTGTTTGGAGATAAATTGCTTATTCGGCTTGATTATCATATTTGGGGAAAGCGTGCCTTACAAACACAATTAAACATGGTCACAAGTAATTACATGGCTAGTTATTCGAACCGGCATTCTCCATTAAAAAAAATTTGGACGTTGTAACAGCTTATCCAAGAGCAAGACAAACGCACACAAACATGCGGAAATACCAAAATCTAACTTAATAATACAACAACCAGTACCGATTGAAAACTTTAATGGTACACAGGAGGAAGACATTTCGGAATTCTTTAAGCAATTTGAAATAGGGGCTGACATCAACCAGTGGGATGAGGAAACAAAAATTAAGCAATTGCAAATATATCTTGTAGGCTCACCCAAAAGAGTATATGAAAATATTGTAAATCAAACAGAGCCACACTTACTTTCGTGGGAAAGAGGTACGCGTAAACTGGCCAGTTTTATTTTGACTGAAGAAACCATCGCTAAAAATAAAAGAAAGTTGTACGAAAAGCGACAGGAGCCTCATGAATCCGCAACTGTACATGTACAGGAAATCATTTTTCTCGCCAATAAGTTTAAAAACAACTTGCCAGAGGAGGACATTATAGAAATTCTCTGAAATTCCTTAGCACCAACGATAGTTGATAAACTTATAGTCATGAACAATACAACACTGCNATTATAGAAATTCTCTGAAATTCCTTAGCACCAACGATAGTTGATAAACTTATAGTCATGAACAATACAACACTGCCAGAAATGGTCTGCAATATCAGGCATATAGAGGCGGGTGTTCACAAATACAGACAAAATCTACACAAACATACACACAACTCTAACAATTTCATGACAACTCAGATTACGGAGCTGAAGGAAGAAATTAGTAAACTATCAGTGTCCCGAGATAACAATAGGGTAGACGAAACACCCTGTGGCCAACAAAACAAAGCTCAACTAGAACGGCAAACACGAGAAGCAAATTTCAGAAAACCCAGACGTTTTCATACATCCAGCGCGCCCTCGATGAACGCGCCTTCCATGTTTCAAGTTCCACCGTACCCGCTCCACAGCTCAGCACCGCCATACCCATACTATTGCTCCCAACCACTCATGTATCGACCTTATCCTACGCCTCACGCAAAAACATTTAACAATTAAAAAAAACGGGGAGTACAGGATGTAGTTTTTCCCTATACACCCTGCATGCACACTTCAACCCAAACAGAGGGACAAGCAAAGGAACACATATGCGCACATAGCGAGTCAATTTTACAAGCCTAGTACAACGTGTTTTTCCGGTCAGACCGCAACAGATGCCTTGCATACGGACACCGATAGGTAACAGGTATGCAAGCCGGGCTATCAGACCACGACAACCGTGTACAATAGAATTTGAAAGAAGGCGATATTCTCCACAGTATCAAACTAACAACCGAAAGCAGGTACCACATGTAGTTAACAAAAGAAGAGACGTTTACAAAACGGACGGTAAACCGGCTCCGTACCCTCCCCCCTCATAATGTTCCAAATAGGTAACTACATAACAGAAGATAAAATTAATACGCAGCACATAGAAAATGTAACACAAGGTCCAGCGCAGAAAGTAGTACGGCAATATGCCGCGGTAAAATACGAGCCGCAGAACGAATTCGCACATACCTGCGCGTTATATTTCTACGAGGGACATTGTTCTGCCATATGCCCAATGTTTCCCAAGAGAGGTATAGAGTGGCAAACGGACATGCGCGGTAGGATTCAAAGTTTTCAAGGAAAACATACAGTCACTAAACCACACAGTTCACGCACTGTAGGTAAGCAGGCCTACAAAAAACACAGCAAATTTAAAGAACATAATATACCGACATTTAGTGCGAAAGACTTCCACACAGCAACAAAACAGACCAACTACAAGGAGAAAATGCCAGTCCCCATAGCGATCATTAAAATCACAAAGAACGTAGGCGCCACACCGAAAATCATTATTAACACGAAAGACAACGCGTTTCTACGGGATGTTCCAAGTCATGCATTGCCGCAAGTATGGTAGGAAGTCACAAATTAAAACCACTCTCACAATTCTTTAAAATAATGGCAGTGAAGGACGAACTACCATCCCCTCAACACTATATAAATCTTACTTTCCAAATTGAAGGGCACACATACAAACATGAGTTTCTAGTCATTGAAAACCTTCAAGCTGACGCCATAATTGGCGTGACTTTATTCGGCAACACTGTTTAATACCATATTTGTATGCAAAAGTCGCAACACTTAGACATACGCATGATAAAATCATTACAGTACCGTTTATTGATCTGGACAACGATAAGAGTGTTTTTTTTTCCAACACAATCCAACAAATTCAAAATCCAGAGCCTGACGAACACCAACTACCGTATACAAATATTAATCCAGCTTTACACCCAGAGGAAAAAGAGAAAATTCAAACGCTATTACAGAAATATAAAGACAGATTCGCGTTTAAGATTACAGAATTAACTGAAACACGAAAATATCACATCCAAATTGATTTAACAACCACCAAACCCATACATTGCAAACCATACAGAATAGCCCCTTCAAGGAGAGAAACTATTCAAATACAAATCCAAGATATGTTAGAGGCTAACATCATCGAAAAATCAACAAGTCATTATGCCACTCCGTGTCTAGTCGTACCGAAAGAGGACGGGACAATACGGATGGTATCTGATTTCAGGAGACTTAATAATTTCATTCCAGACCAAAATTATCCCCTGCCACGAATGGACGATATTTTGCAAATACTCCTAAATACGACGTATTTTACTAGTTTAGATATGTTTTCCGGATTTTATGCGATTCCCATTAAGCCAGAAGATCGATATAAATTAGCGTTTGCTATAGACCAGATAGGATTGTTTCAATGCCGTAGATTACCAATGGGATTGAAAAGCAGCCCAAAGTTTTTTCAGGAATTTGTCGACACGCTATGAGGGGACCTCAGATGGCAGTCAGTAATATGTTACGCGGACGATATATTTGTAATAGGAAATGAGTTTCATGAATACATTTGTAATCTTTAAAAACTACTTGTCCGCATGAGAGAATTTGGGGTAAAACTTAATCCAAGAAAATGTAAATTTTCATCCCAGGAAATAAAAATACTAGGGCATCAACTAACGCCTAAGGGTCTAGCACAGATCCAGAGAACATTCAAATAATAGTTAACACACCGCCACTCATAAAGGTAAAACAATTATGACCCTTTCTGTGGCTCACTTCTTACTTACGAAAATGTATTAGTGACTACTCGAAAATTGCGCAGTCTCTAACGGAATTAACAAAAAAAGACACAAAATTCTACTGGGATATTCCACAACAGTCCGCGTTTTTACAGTTAAAGAAAGCTATAACTTCACCTCCGGTACTAGCACCCTTTATAGATAACAGGAAAACAATCTTAGTTTGTGATGCGTCCAAAACAGCTGTTGGCCGAGCACTATTACAGGAAGACCACCATGGTCGACGGTTTGTTATAGCTTATGCGTCAAAATCACTAGCACAAACCGAGAGAAGTTGGTCGACGACAGAAAGGTAACTAGGAGCGGTTAAATATTTTTGTACATACTTTCAGCAGTATTTATACGGGAGAAAATTTATAGTCGAAACAGATCACACATAACTTAGATATTTCACATCTATGGCTGAGCACAACAACCGTATCCAGAAATTTGCAACTGCCTTAAGCGACTTTTCATATAAAACAAAAATTGTTAAGGGACGAAATAATATCATAGCTGATTATTTGTCTTGTGTAACACACACTGACGTCAAAAATATATACCAGAAAAGAATAAATAATAAAAGTTATACATTTATTAATATTCCCCCGCACGTAGATAATATTTTTGAGGCCCTATCAATAGTGATATTTTTTAGCAAAGCAAAAACTGAAGAGGTCAAGAGTACAATCGTGAAGTTTATCTTCCAAAATTGGGAAGAATATAGCCATACTTGGTGTATCGAGGGAACAAATTCAGTATCCGCCGTATTATTTGTTTAAACAATCATCTCATGTACGGACAGCATCTCTTATGGCACATGTTCGAGAGTATGCCCATTCGCATGGTCCAGACGTATACGAGGACTCTTCTACAGTTCGAGTTTACAGTTTTTTGGGGGCCACGGTGGCTGAGCGGTTAGACTGCTCGCCTCCCACCAAGGCAAACTGGGTTCAATCCCCGGCCGGGCTACTCTTGGATTTTCACAAGTGGGAATCGTGCTGGAAAATGCCGCTGGTCGGTGGGTTTTCTTGGGGATCTCCCATTTCCCCCGCCCTTGCATTCCAGCGCTGCTCCATTCTCACCTCAATTCACCTCACAGTCTCTCAAGACCTCGTTCTTAAGAGCCACCCAAATGTCTCAACTCGACTCAACTTGCCGTTTTCTGAAATCATTCGTGTTAGGGTCACGTGATCGAGCAATTCGTATACGAGTTCAACTCTAGCTTAGACCCCCCGTTCTATGGAAGGAACTAGGGTAACCTTCCATGAGACAGCACATCTCTCCGGCAGGAGATGTGCAACTTGTCACACTCGAAGGAACCATACCAGATTCCGCTGCGGCCACTAACGATACGCAGTTCGGCCAGTCGACTTCAATGATGCGACAGCTACAGCTAAGCAAAACAAGAGATGTTAACAGAGTTAACCAGGCTAGAGCAAACACTAGAACAAAACCAATGTAACATGACTGCTCGTATAGAACAGAACTGCTTGCAATCAGAAGTAAATCACAACAATTATTTTAAGAACCGCCCAAAGAGTTGAAACAAAATTTAATAGAGCTACACGCAAATTTCCTTGAATTTCGAAAGCCGGGAAATATGTAGCCCGAACTTCGGATCAACGATATGTGAGCAGCAATGAGCAATTAAATTGCCATTTATAATCGTCTTCCTCAATACTTGCACTGTTTTTATATGTTTGCGAGAAACTGTAAGCAAAGTGCCCGCGGTTAATGTGTTTGGTAATTTCTCTGTTACGTTGTTGTAAGTTACATGTGAATTTCCTAATAAAATCGAATCGAATCTGAAGAATATTGATTTCCAACTCACGGGTTGGAGATTGTTAAGGCCTGGAGATTGCAGAATTAACTATCATTACTAATACTGGCGTAGCTGAAGCACTCCAGACGGGAATGCAACAACTAAAGACAGCGGGTACCAATACATAGCTTAAAAAGTTTGTCACAGTACAAGAGAGCAGAAAACAAATGAACTGAGAGAAGCTGCGTCTCGCGTGCTCGGCGAAATTGCGTAAGAGAAACAAAGACGAGAAGAAAAATTAGATTCACTGTGTTGACAGTTCAAAGCTCACATCGACCAATCGAGCGAATCCGCACATAACGCCTTCAGCAACTGAAAGGTGACATTTCGCACAACTGCGGAACAGTTGGAATATCTCTCTGCTGATAATATGGTGCGTGTGGCAGTAAATATTTATTTAAAATGGCCAGCCCTGCTGAAAGAATACCTGGCGATGCACGTTTAAAGCACACACACATATATATATATATATATATGTGTTTGTGTGTATATACCTCAGCCAGCATCAGAACNGGCGATGCACGTTTAAAGCACACACACATATATATATATATATATATGTGTTTGTGTGTATATACCTCAGCCAGCATCAGAACCACATGACCGTGTGTCCTAAACACATCGGCTACACTATTTCAGCATCCACNTCTCTCTGCTGATAATATGGTGCGTGTGGCAGTAAATATTTATTTAAAATGGCCAGCCCTGCTGAAAGAATACCTGACGATGCACGTTTAAAGCACACACACATATATATATGTGTGTGTGTTTATATACCTCAGCCAGCATCAGAACCACATGACCGTGTGTCCTAAACACATCGGCTACACTATTTCAGCATCCACTNTATATACCTCAGCCAGCATCAGAACCACATGACCGTGTGTCCTAAACACATCGGCTACACTATTTCAGCATCCACTTCGACCTTGGGCTACAGAAATAACATTTTATTATAGGAATACCAAAGGAAACGAAATAAATTTATTAAGTTAACTCGAAAAAAATGTCGGTAATTTTTAAACGTATGTGAGGCCAATAGAGTAAACTGCTTAAGAAGTTGCGCTTAAATCCACAGCCTACGACTAGGGAGAACTGAACTCGTAACACTTTTACCCCATTTGAAATATTAAAAACCGAGTTTATTGGGCAGTAATGAGCACGCGAGCGGAAATAAACCTACAGGTACGCACCTAGTTACAATCTTAAGCGCTAGGCCTCAAAGGAAAACATGTTCGTTATAAGTGCATGCGAGTGAAATGTTTCAGTTCACACATCACCTGAAGCTGAAGATGTCTTACGCAAACTTCATTGAACTGATTTTGGAACAACTGCCATTATCAGAGGCAATAATCTACAAGTTTCGCATTTACAGTAACGTAAATTCAAAACCCGCTTTTACAATCATGTCAAATGCATGGAGGCCAAATAGATCAGAGTGAAAGGAAAAATGTCCAACGGCAACANACCCGCTTTTACAATCATGTCAAATGCATGGAGGCCAAATAGATCAGAGTGAAAGGAAAAATGTCCAACGGCAACATCCGTATATTCTAACTGGTGCAGTTAGGGGCAACACAACCAACAGACAGTCGGTCAGCGAGGCGTGCAGACGAACTGGATCACTGCTTGAGAGCAAGGGACAGATACTCGTTCAATAATCAGTCATGGGGTCATAATCACATCACAATACCACCCAAGCACCAGTCTGTTGGCCATTATTTTTGGGGGTGGCCACACAATGATCAGGGGTGTCAATAAATGCCTGATCACCTCAGGTACTCTCAGGCTAGCAGGGCAGTTGGCCTTAACCGAACCCGCAGGTAGCACCATTTGTTCAGCAGGGTAGCACCATCCTAAGGGCTCTTGCCCCCACCCCTGCTAATTCTTCAGGAAAACGCCTGACAATTGTTTCAAATTACTGCACCGACCCTTCTCAGGGCGATTGGAATACCCCCTGGTCTGCTCCGCCTTGGAGCCAACCACTGCCACCACAAGTCTGACCCTTTGATCGATCACAGTGGAGAACCTCATATGGAGCCAACTGATCACCCGTGGGCCTACTTAACTTTCCATGGAACTTATGGGTTTTACAAAAACTGACCGCTCGACCGCATATGGCGAGTCATGGTGTCAAACGAAAAGAAAAGGAAAGGGTACAAAAAGGCTCAGGTACCAATATCAACCATTTTCATCCTGGCTACCGGAAAAATGGGTTACCATCCCCTGACACACAGCCTGTACTAATCGTAAAGGGAGCCTGTGGTTTAAGAAACAATGTCACACGAAATATGTTTTTAAGCAGAGGTGGCTATGCTCTACCTGGTTCCGCTGTGACTAACCCAAACAATCAATGACACCTGTGCCAGGTCCAGCACAAGCACATGCACAGCAATGCCAGAATGCATTTCCATACCAAGATGCACGGCAGCATCTAACCAAAAGCAGCGAACCACTGCATCATGCTGAGTTACGAAGTGACATGAAAGGGCGTAACAAACATTAGGGCTATTTGGAGAGACAAGCACCCTTCGATCACAGTGCAGCAGAGTAATGGCCAAGCAGCAGTGACAAACAATTGCAATCGCCATGCACTAACCATCAAGAGGGTTCCGCGCAGCAAAATACCCAGTGCTCTCCAAAATAAAACGGCACGTAAGGAATTTCCATTTACGAGATACAATACAAGCCATAGTCACACCGACTCTTCCTGACGTCAAAGATGCTAGCTTCAGTGATGGCCAGATATGTTATGAAATAAATACATTTGTCTCCGTTCAATTTAANTTCTCCAAAATAAAACGGCGCGTAAGGAATTTCCATTTACGAGATACAATACAGGCCATAGTCACACCGACTCTTCCTGACGTCAAAGATGCTAGCTTCAGTGATGGCCAGATATGTTATGAAATAAATACATTTGTCTCCGTTCAATTTAATTCAGCCACAGATAAGAAGAAACAACGTCAAGAGGTTTCTTAAGTCAATATGTTCAGCATAGGCGATTAAGTGTTTTTGAAAACTAATCCAATAAGCGATATATGAGAGCATTTGACCCTTAAGCTCTTTTTACTATGTAAGAGTACTTTTATTGTGAGCAACATTATGAATGAAAACTGTCACAAACTACAATTCATGCATATGCAATAAATAATTGTAAGTAAAATTTGAACTCGTCGAAGTCGTTACCCAAACAGATAGTGGGAGTCAATTCACAGCAAGTTATGTTTCAAACGGTTCTTGTGGAAGACCGCACAGCAAAGTTAACCAGTACCACAAATTTGATGAGAGGGTGTGATTTACAACCAACAGTAGTCTTTATTTGTTTGACAGCACAGTTACATTAATTCTTTTCCATGTCTAATTTGTTGAAAGTTGAGACGCCGACATTTGAGAGAGCTGCATCGTTAACGAAAATATATTCCCTGACGAAACAACGGTAAAAGAGTTCCTGACTTCGCCTGAGATGTGGGCCTATTAGCTGTTGCCGGATACAGTCGACATGAATTAGGCTATCTACAATTACTTTCCCTGTTCCGGTCAAGAAATAAGAAGTGCTGCCCTGGGTCCTCGAGAAGAAAACTTGTCCAGATGCTGTATACTTTACAAATTCATACTGACAGTGCGGCGTTTTGTACGTAAAGGCTATTGTGTGCTAGTCGAGTTATATTTAACTCTTTGGTTATTCGTTGTGTTTCGGCATTGCTTAAGAGCTATGGTAGCTGGGCGGTTCGACTGCTCGCCTCGCACTAAGGCAAACCATGTTCAATCCCCGGCCGTTTCACTCCAGATTTTTGCAAGTGGGAATCGTGCCGGACGATGCCACTGGTCGGCGGGTTTCCTCGGAGATCTCCCGTTTCCCTTCCCTTTCATCCCGGCGCTGCTCAATACTCACCTCACTGCATATTCATCGGTTCTAAAGACCTCGATGTTAAGAGCCGCCCAAATCTCTTCGCTCACTCACACTCACTCACTTGGCGTTGCGTATGTGTACACCGTCGGTACAACGTGAAACGCCACACAAAAAAGAACAACAAACATTCTGATTATTCATTAGCAGATATGGGTTACATAAACAAACTAAGGAAGTAAAATTAAATGTAACCTTAATGTTGCATATTGCAAATGACAAGATAAAACACTAACCTGGTTCAATCAGATGAAATAAATCTGTAATCATTGTGGTTTATTATGGAAATATTCACCGTCTCCTATATAATGTTATCCAGTTTCTACATTTCACTTTCAACCTTTTCGACCACATGGCATATACCTACACATGTGTTCCACTAATCTAGAGTCACTGCTTGTATTGCTTCTTCCAGAAATACTTTAACGTCCAACAACTTGTGTGAACTATTATTCGCGGTGACCAGACATTTAATTCAGGTCCACACCAATTATATGGAATTCAATTCGCAGTGATATTGAGGAATTCGCAGAGCACTCTTACCCGCATCCGTAGCTATTTCATAAATTGCATGTGCATTATATGCTAACTTGAGTTGGTAAACAATGATGCGCAGTTATTTCTTTAACATTTTATCGTCGAATTGAATGTTCTTTGATTTTAGTAAGGTCTGTATATCCTGCTTCTTAGTGTTTGCATTAGAAATTCTTTCCTTCTTACGAGAGTTGTATGGCGCGTTATCAAACACAAAAACAGCATTATTTTCAAGTCGAGGCAGTATACCATTGAACCACTTCTCAGAGGTATAAGCACCCATATCCTCATGATAATCTCCACCCCTTCTAGACTTAAAAACCCACAAACCCCCTTCCACAAAGCATATCTTGCCCTCAATGTGCGTTATTATAAAGCGTTTTCGTTTGCCTGAAGGGACTTTACTAATGGTTGATAGTCCAGACAGAAATGCTTGTTTGGATGAGGTAATGGAGGCATCCACCCAGACGCTNGGACTTTACTAATGGTTGATAGTCCAGACAGAAATGCTTGTTTGGATGAGGTAATGGAGGCATCCACCCAGACGCTGTTTCGTGTGTGTCCTGCGTTTAACCATGTTTCATCGAGGTAAAAAACTTTTCTTCCTTCATCTTTCAGTCTTTTAATGGTACGAAAATAACGTCGCCGCCATAAAATTGTAACACCACTGTCTATCAGCATACTGTCTCGTCCACGTCTAACATATTTCAAGTGCTGTTCATTTAATAAATGGTAAAATGTGGTTCTCCGAAAATCTGGCAAATCTGGGTCGTCATTCACAACAGCAAGAACTTTATCAACTGTTGGCAGTTCATTACGAAATAAAAACCCGTGTACCTTCCTCCGTATCACAGTCCTGTCAAACCCGTCAACACTTTCTGTAAGCTTCCGGCGTAGGTTTTTTATTTCACCAGTGAATTCAAGGTTTACAGGGATTTATATTCACTTATCACACGATTAACTGTTGCGGGACTTGCTGCAGACGAACGCGCTGCTTTTTTTAACGATGTTGTGACGGGTTGTCACATTTCCCCGTACAAGGTTTCAACCGTCAAGAATGATAGCTAAAAATTACCATACCTGGTGATGAAATGGGGCCCTCATCGGAGCGACTAGGGCCATGTCTAGCTGCCGAGCGGGTCACACAAGAAGTGATACGAGGAAATGGTTTGTGGCGGGGCGATCGCCTCCCTCTCATACCTCTCCTACATCCGCTCCAGTATACGACTTCGGCCACCAGGGTACAGCGGCGGTTTGAACTGACCAATAAGAAGAGGTCGAAGGAACAAGTGCTTCTAGAATCCAGGAATTTAGTATAAAATACTTTTTCAGGGCTTTTGGAAGACAGAGAGAACCTGTTTTGGGGACATATATTTAGAGGTATTTTTCCTCCTTTTAAAATGGGGGTGGGGTCGTATAAGAAGGGAGAAACTTATATATCTTTATATTTGTGTGTTTTAACGGTATTTTAAAAGGGGGTTTTGAAATAGTTACTAAAACAATTGTTAAATATATAACAATTTAAAGTTAGGTGTGATAACCTTATTGGTTCAAGATAACAATTTTTGTAACATCAATTAATTATACGATATTTTTGAAAAATAAATTGTTCATGGAGTTCTCCTTTATACACCACACTTACTTAGGGTTCGTTCACCATCTCCTGAAAGAAAGCATAAGTTGAAGGGAAGGGAATATGTATTTCGCCTGTCTCATTCTTCGGAGGCTATCCATTGCAACGCCATCTATATGCATGCCCGTANAATATGTATTTCGCCTGTCTCATTCTTCGGAGGCTATCCATTGCAACGCCATCTATATGCATGCCCGTATTCAGTTATATCTCGAGTTTATACACATTGAGAACCTTGTGTTTTTGCGATGAACTGAGTGCCCTCTTCTTCGGTCGCTTCTTGGCCGGACGTAAAACGATCCTGTCAGTCTCACTCGCCGTCCCTGTAGAAGACGCCATCACTAATTCACACATACATCAATCTAATGAAAGAAACAGACAATAATATTGTCATTACTTGTTAAAGGACAGAGTAAAGAACATCACATCGTTCGGAGTAGAGGTACTTACGTTCGCACGTAACAGGAGAACGCACTTAAAGCTACACCTTCAGTCAGATTAACACAATATCACAACACAATACAGACAATAGCGTGACCAGCCACCAATACAGCACTAGCTCAGGAACTTTTGCACATAACCTTGAAAAAAATTAAGTAAAGCTGAAATTTTGGATTTCAGTTCTATTAGATATGCCGAACAACATATAAAAACTCCCTTAAAATTCCACGTATGCGTCCTTGTTATTTGAAGCGAAAAGTGCATTAGTGACAAATTTCTTAGTGCTTATCAAAAATTGCAGAAACAGTTAAAAAAAAGGCAAAGCTAAAAATGTGGACTTCGGTATTATTTGGTATTCTNCTGACTAATAAGAAGAGGTCGAAGGAACAAGTGCTTCTAGAATGCAGGAATTTAGTATAAAATACTTTTTCAGGGCTTTTGGAAGACAGAGAGAATCTGGCTTTGGGGACATATATTTAGAGGTATTTTTCCTCCTTTTAAAATGGGGGTGGGGTCACATAAGAAGGGATAAACTTATATATCTTAATATTTGTGTGTTTTAGCAGTATTTTAAAAGAGGGTTTTCAAATAGTTATTAAAACAATTGTTAAATATATTTTAAAAATTTAAAGTTCTGTGTGATAACCTTGTTGGTTTAAGATAACAATTGTTGTAACATCAATTAATTACATGATATTTTTGAAAAACAAATCATTCATGGAGTTCTCCTTCATACACCACACTTACTAAAGGTTTGTTCAGCATCTCATGAAATAAAGCATAAGTTGAAGAGAAGGGAATATGTATTTCGCCTGTCTCATTCTTCGGAGGCTATCCATTGCAACGCCATCTATATGCATGCCCGTATTCAGTTTTATCTCGAGTTTATACACATTGAGAACCATGTGTTTTTGCGATGAACTGAGCGCCCTCTTCTTCGGTCGCTTCTTGGCCGGACTTAAAACGATCCTGTCAGTCTCACTCGCCGTCCCTAGAGGACGCCACCACTAATTCACACATACATCAATCTAATGAAAGACACATACAATAATATTGTCATTACTTGTTAAAGGACAGAGTAAAGAACATCACATCGTTCGGAGTAGAGGTACTTACGTTCGCACGTAACAGGAGAACGCACTTAAAGCTACACCTTCAGTCAGATTAACACAATATCACAACACAATACAGACAATAGCGTGACCAGCCACCAATACAGCACTAGCTCAGGAACTTTTGCACATAACCTTGAAAAAAATTAGGTAAAGCTGAAATTTTGGATTTCAGTTCTATTAGATATGCCGAACAACATATAAAAACCCCCTTAAAATTCCACATATGCGTCCTTGTTATTTGAATCGAAAAGTGCATTAGTGACAAATTTCTTAGTTCTTATCAAAAATTGCAGAAACAGTTAAAAAAAAGGCAAAGCTAAAAATGTGGACTTCGGTATTATTTGGTATTCTNGCTTATCAAAAATTGCAGAAACAGTTAAAAAAAAGGCAAAGCTAAAAATGTGGACTTCGGTATTATTTGGTATTCTGAACAACATATCAAAACTCCCCGAAAATGCCATGTGAGCTTTTTACTATTTGGAGCAAAAAGTGCATAAGTGACAATGTACATAATTTATGGTTATTATTCTTGTCGGTTTTTCTTACGTTAATACAGAGCATAGTAGACAAGAATCAAATGCAAGGCAACTTAGTAGTATTTATTAGTATGGGGAATGGAGATTGCAAAATTTGTACTACAGAAACCATGTAAGTTGCAGACAAACTTTTATGAAATGTACACTAACATTCAGATCGATACAAAAACTAGTTCTCTTATTATTTTATACCTTAGAAAACGCACGTGCAAACAAACACGGTAATTGATTGCTAGATGCATACTTTCCATGTGACTTAAAAACATACATTTTTGGTTGGGTAACTCAAATTGCAAAGATAAACAACTTATATAATTTAGTTGGCACTTACAATAGTGCATTTATTACAATAGATAAAAATCTGGTTCGACAATCCTTTGGTCCAAACTATCGTCATCCTCCGCATCTAGTTCATTTGAACTATGTGATGAATTCATGCATGTAGTTTCGTAACACTGTACCCGTGTTATGGAACACCAGCCCATCTGCACTCACACTTGTGCGTTGCGCAGTCGCCTCTGCAGTTACACGAGATCATGCTGAGAAGGCTTTCTGGCTCCGGAGACTGTGTCGTTGGCACTGGAACTATAGTGTCACTGTAGATGCGCTTTCCCCAGTCAATGGCATTCATTGATCATCTTGCACATGTAAAATGAATTTTTCAGACTAAATAAGTTAACAATAAATTGCAGTTTCTAAGTTAATATGAATGTTTAAAATTATTGTCTTTACTGTAGATATGTCCTGAGACTAAGTTGATAACTTGCAGCACTTGTCGGAGGAAGACAAGCCAGCTCAAAGAAGAATGTAATATTTGTTGTGTTGTTGTGGCCAACTGCGTCCGAATATGTGCACCGCATGTCATTCAATGTTGCATACTTATTCTCGTTGTACAGTGCTTTCAAAGTTTGTTCCCCTGCTGAAATGATAGCATTTGCATCACCTCCTTGCTGGTTGAAGATTTTCCCTATTCTGCGAAAATCTTCCTTTCGTTGCAGAATATGCCATGTTGTTCGTTTCCCTTTTTTAAATATCGCAGATGTCATGTCACAACCACAGAACGCAAGTGCGGAAAGAATACATTCCTCGAGGTCACCGATGTCTGCTTGGATGTCCGCAATACTGTAACATTTTCCTGTGGATGTACCAACTGTAGGACTAAGGAATTTAATCTGTTTTTCCTCATTTGTTAGCGAAGTCAACATAACTATTATGTTAGCATTTGTTTCAATGGCAATCACATGTCTCTCTGCTGCTTCTTGTGCTAGTTCAGCATCAACAATAAGTGTGTCAGCATCTGCTTCTCCTTGGAGCTGAGAAATTCCAGCATTTCGGAATTAAAAAGTCAGCATTTCGATTTCTTACGACTGGCAAGGAAATCAGATTGTCGGGATACTACCACTATGTTACTATCGAACACTACTTCAACAGCGAGCTTCTTGAGGGCCCGGCGTTTCTGTTCTTCGCCCTTAGTTGTACTTCCAGCCTGGTAGCCATCGAAAACAACTGTTGGTGTAGTGAAGTGCACATTTGTACATAGGTGACATGCATCTGATATCTAGCCGAATGTAGCAGATGTAGGCCAGACTACAGTGTGAAGTATCCACCAACCACAATGTTTCTTCACGATCGTTTGATCAAACTCTGGAGAAAGTGACGTGGAAATAGCTAGTCGTGCTGGCTTTGTAGTCTTTGTCATGCTTATATCATCAAACAAAAAAGGAGGCTATACGCCTGCTTGCATTGGGTGCTTTATTGTTATAAGGATCATAATGCTATACAGAAAAAAAAACCCAGAAATGTTAGAAGTGTTCAGTCAATCATTTAGAACTGCTATAGTCTCAGGGAAAATAAATTCTTGCAAAAAAATTAAATTTTTTTTNAAGTGTTCAGTCAATCATTTAGAACTGCTATAGTCTCAGGGAAAATAAATTCTTGCAAAAAAATTAAATTTTTTTTAAAGAGTAACATTGTCTCTCTAAAGTCTTGGAGGGATATATTTAAAGAGGTTATAGCTTACGTGATTNTTTTTTTTTAAAGAGTAACATTGTCTCTCTAAAGTCTTGGAGGGATATATTTAAAGAGGTTATAGCTTACGTGATTATTTTACAAAACTCTCTATAGTCGAGCTACAGAATTTGAAATTTTTGCAATTTGTTGTACTCTTTAAAGGCATGTTTTGATAATACAGTTTCTCTTCCTACAGGCTATTACACAAAATATTGTTCGGTTATTTCTTACAAATGTTTAACCGCATAATTATAAACAAAAATTAAATTAATAAAATTACTTTTTGAAACTGCTGGTTACACAGTTTTTACAGATATCACAATACATTTTATTCATAGCACCTATTGTTGTTAGTCTTATTAAAATTACTAATATGTATTGAAAACACTTTGAAAACTCTGTTCCTCATTAGCGTCACAAATAATTGAACTTACCTGCATTCTTCATGCACGTGTAAGCAATGAAGCGAACGAAACTCATCAGTTAGTCCATCTCCACGTGCATTACTCGCAGCTATCATACTAGTCTGCCCCTTCTTTCCTACAGTAACAATATTATTTCCCTCACCTGTAAAAATAAGTATAAATCACGCAGTACTCATTTCTAAACTACATACACTTTACTTCGTTTGTAACGCTAAACAAAGAAACTGAATTATTGCGAATCACAACCGACATGTCGTTAGCATACTGCGCCATTCTGTAACATTACTCCACGTGCGTGTTTGGGTCACGTCCGAACCCTACGTCAGACAATGTAACTCCGTGGATTCAAGCTCACACGGTTTTGCCTGCGCATGCTCTCAGCGAAAATATAACAATGAGGCCTTATTCGTTTGTGTAACTACATGTTATTTTTAATTTGTGTTCTCTGTTCTCTGCTGTTTGCTTGTGCTTTTTTTTCATCCCAAATTAACAATTTTACTTTGCGTAGTTTTTTTTATAGAAATATTTAATATTTAAAAATGTTGTAAGAATATATGAGCATTTGCAAAATATACTTCAATGCATAAGCATTTGTAGTTTACTGGATAGTAGAATTAATGCAATGTTATCAGATATGTGAGAAGGATGTGCTGCGACTTGCATAGTTTATTTAAGCAATACATTTTTTAATAATTCCATTCCTCGTGCATTAAAATACAAAAAAGATGTCTTCCTATGATAATGGAAGCAGTTATCTGTTTTTAAACAAGACATACAGACACAAATAATTGAAACCCAACAACCGTGGCAATTGTGTTACTTACGCAATTTTTCGCTCCAAAAACAAGGAAGCGTATATGGGATTTTCAGGGAGTTTGGTATGTTGTTCAGCACACCATATATGAGCTTAATACAAATTTTAAGCTTTACCTTATTTTTGTCATGGTTTCGTCAATCTTAGTGCTAAAATTCCTGGGCTTACACAGGGCTCACTGCATTAGCGCGCGCTGGCTTGTGGCTTGTACACCCCTTGCTGCTCACTCTGGTATCATGCGCTCGAGTGTGCAAACACGAACTCTCGCTTCTTGAAGAATGAACTTCATTTTTAGTTGCATTGTATTCAAAGAATTTCAAAATGGTATGTGGGAATGAAATGGGATATCACAGAAAACGTATATAATTTTATAAAATTGTTAAAGAATTTTCAGGTTTTTTCGTAATTTTTTAACGCTTGGTCAATGTGCCAGCAAATCTCAAGACAGGTGTTATTTGACCGGAATAGTAGAGCTAGAAGAAAATTAAGTACTATTTCAAGGATAGACATTGGCCTAACTTTTTTTAATTATTGAGTTTTTTTTAAATGGCTGCGGCCAAGTTTAAATTTCTTTCACTTCATCTAGGATATTCTACTCTCGGAGCCACGTGATCTAAGTTCATCATTTTAAAAACCGAGTGGATTTCGTTGGCGAAAATAAACAGTCGAATACCTGCTATAATTCGGTATTTATAAATTTAATACAGTACCAAACTAGTTTGTATCTGGACACTGAGCAGATTGTACTTTCGTATTGTATAATAACTATTTTCTCTTCATTTCCAATTTGTTTTATACAATATAGTGATGTAAATATTTGAAGATCAAGATTTGTTGAGTTGAATATTATTTCATTCATAAACTTAGGAACACTACCGCAAACATTAACAGTTTAAATGAAGAACCACAGATTTGGGTCAATTTGATATAGGTCATCATCTATATGAATGGGGACGTCATAACTTGTTAAGGAAATACACCAATTTTTTTTCTTTCTGATTTGCGAGCACGAGTAAAACGACGACACGTTGCAAACGCGAGTTTCGTGTGCCGCCTCATGACCAGACACGCAAATGTAAGTGACAATAAAATGTTTCCCATGTTTTTATGACAGTGAATGTTTGAAAATAAATCCGCGCACTTTGTTTCCCTCCTGGCGTAGATGCAGCGCGCGATGGGTTGTAAAACGTGTAAGGTATCGACCGGCAGTACCTCTATATCTCTTTATATTGCCCTACAGTTGGCCGCGCAAGAGTCCACTCGAAGATAAGAGCCGTATTTTGTGAATAAATCTAACCAAAGAGAAATTAAACTAATGTTTGTGAGTTTATCACACCGGTCTAGCTTAAAAAGGACGCGGCGCGCTAGTTTGGTTCTGCCGGGTGAAAGGTCACGTGTTTGAAAAATCTCGCCATAGACTGTATGTAGAACAAAGAATTTTTTAACAAATTTTTAAAGTTCGAATACTATTTACATTTTCTATTTCCGTCTCTAATGCATATTTTTTCATTTTTAGAGTAAAAAATGTGCAATGCGAATATTTTACAATAATTTTTAGGTATAACACTTACACTACACTCTACATAACATAGCATATGGATATACACTACACTATAAAACGATAGGGTCATCACTACGAGTCCTATAAAACGAGTCGACGAGAGAATGACTGCAATTCAGTTCACTGACTTGCACGTAAATGCGACCAAGATATTCGATGTGTATACCTAGGTCGTCCTTAGCTCTCCCACACATTTCTAGGCCTCAGACACGCAATATACCTCCAGCTAGATGGCGCCATTAACAGCTGTCCACCTCCGCTGCCTGGTTGGGAAGGAGTGAGGATTTGGTACAGGGAAATATATATTAATGAAATTCTGTTATTTTGAAGCCAATTTTGAAGATATATACGTGAAACAAAAACCTATGTGATAGATATGATACTTTCAAGCTGTGTATTGAGGCAAATATAACAATTAGTTTCAGTAATTTTCGATTTAATTATTACATTTTCTGATTTTTACAGGAAACAGGCCATACATTAATGTTACAAAAGGCTTCAATTGCAAAGAAGCGCGTATTTTGTGCTCAAAAAAGTCGCTGGTGGTATATATTCATCTCTACCAAATTCTCACTACTTTCAAATCAGGCAACAGCCTTCAGTGCTACGGATGGCGTGAGCTTGAGTGGCATCTTACCAACTCTATCTTTCCACTTAATTTTGTACCTCTAAGTTTCTTGCTCTCATAAAATCTATGTATATATTTTACAAAAATTTTAATTAATTTGGATTTTGGTTAAATGTATTATTATAAGATGATTTTATGCTTATTTGTATGCATTCTCCTTGTATTAGTAACTTATTAAGCATNGGTTAAATGTATTATTATAAGATGATTTTATGCTTATTTGTATGCATTCTCCTTGTATTAGTAACTTATTAAGCATTATTGTGTTTATGATTATTCGTACTATGTCCTTGGCTGTATTCCTGCTCCTTTTCTTTAACGCGATTGTAGCTATTGGTATTGTTCATTTCATATAAGAAGGTCACATTCTGACAGTCAGTGAGTGGCAATTGAAGTATTCAAAACAAACAGCGTGCCATTTACAAAATCCTGTATCAGCTGATGTATGAACGAACAAAAGTTAATATTGCGTTGGCTATTCTGAGAGCAGTGTCGACGCACATCAGACAAGCAGAAAATACGCGGATAAGAAAGAGTTCGTAGATTAATTAATACGTTTTATTTTACGCGGTCATAAAACAGCAGTTTTTAGTTTTAGAAACGAAACTTCGTGATAAAATAGTAATGTATAGGTGTTCAAAATTAGATGCACAATAAAACGATCCGTATCCAAATGTAACGAAAAAATCGAAAGTTTCCAGACTCTCCAACAATGTGCTGCCATCTTGTGAGTTACAGGCGCGCCATCTGTTACAACATGCACTTCCACGCTATCTGTTATCCATATCACGTACTACACCCAGAAACATATTATAGTTTTGCTGTTTAAAATAACGTATTTACGTGCATACACAAATTGTTTTATTTTTCCGCGATCTCTGCATAATTTTTAAAGTAACATATATTTCGTGTTCAGCGATTTTGAGTACAAGTAATATCTATTCGGCTGGTAACCGTTCGTCTACGTAAATTATACGCCATATTGTTCTTCGGAAAACCAATATTCAATTATTTGCACCATTTAATATTTTTACTTTTATAACCTACTTATTTTTTTAGACAGATGTCAGTCTGAAAATATCTTAAAATTGGTTTAGCATTACAGTACAATGACAAGTGGATTAGCTGACAGCGTGTTGATAAAAAATACAGCCCCGATTTGACGGACCAGCTGATGTCGGAAGGATACGTAGTCAGATGTAAACAGAGGCGCTACTTTCGCCAAGCTGTCAAAAAGTAGCCTTCTTATATGGTACAGAATATAGGCACGTAAAACCGCACGTAGGCCTACGTAAATAAATAAGAAATTTATTTTCAAGATTTTTATTTGTAATTAAATTGTCAAAATTTCCGAAAAATCCCGCCTGTTTTATGCAGTTCATAAGATTCAGATAATAATAATAAAAACAATTGCTGTANATCTGTTACAACATGCACTTCCACGCTATCTGTTATCCATATCACGTACTACACCCAGAAACATATTATAGTTTTGTTGTTTAAAATAACGTATTTACGTGCATACACAAATTGTTTTATTTTTACGCGAGCTCTGTATAATTTTTAAAGTAACATATATTTCGTGTTCAGGCTAAAACTCATGTTCATTATAGATAAGCCGACCATTGGCATCGTCTACGTAAATTATACGCCATATTGTTCTTCCGAAAACCAATATTCAATTATTTGCAACATTTTATATTTTTACTTTTATAACCTACTTATTTTTTTAGACAGATGTCAGTCTGAAAATATCTTAAAATTGGTTTAGCATTAACGTACAATGACAAGTGGATTAGCTGACAGCGTGTTGATAAAAAATACAGCCCCGATTTGACGGACCAGCTGATGTCGGAAGGATACGTAGTCAGATGTAAACAGAGGCGCTACTTTCGCCAAGCTGTCAAAAAGTAGCCTTCTTATATGGTACAGAATATAGGCACGTAAAACCGCACGTAGGCCTACGTAAATAAATAAGAAATTTATTTTCAAGATTTTTATTTGTAATTAAATTGTCAAAATTTCCGAAAAATCCCGCCTGTTTTATGCAGTTCATAAGATTCAGATAATAATAATAAAAACAATTGCTGTANTCGGAAGGATACGTAGTCAGATGTAAACAGAGGCGCTACTTTCGCCAAGCTGTCAAAAAGTAGCCTTCTTATATGGCACAGAATATAGGCACGTAAAACCGCACGTAGGCCTACGTAAATAAATAAGAAATTTATTTTCAAGATTTTTATTTGTAATTAAATTGTAAAAATTTCCGAAAAATCCCGCCTGTTTTATGCAGTTCATAAGATTCAGATAATAATAATAAAAACAATTGCTGTANAAAAATTTCCGAAAAATCCCGCCTGTTTTATGCAGTTCATAAGATTCAGATAATAATAATAAAAACAATTGCTGTACCTGGTAGGTGGAAAACACGCGAAACACTTTTTATAATACTGTTGATGTACTCCCTAACAGCTATTCATAAATGTGTGCATCCCGATGAAGGTGTTTCCGAGAAATTATTTAATTGGCATTTAATCATTAAGGCGTTCAAGAGTCTGAAATTATTATATAAGTTATAAGCATGTTACACACACATGCGCATATATTTAAAAATATGTATATATATATGTGTATATATATATATATATAGACACACACACCACACACCACACACACTAGCGAACCTGCCCTGCTTCGTCCGGGTACAATTGAGTTTTACAGTGATACACTAATAAATAAATTGGGAAAAGACAACTCATTTACGTTAAAACAGAATTATATAATAATAATATATTGGCCCAGGTTTTTAACTGATTACGGCAACCCAAAAGGAAGGAAATATTTTTTACCCGATAGCCAAGAAGTAGGGGTTTTTTTTTTTTTAGTGTATCTGTGCAACTATCGCGTAGTTACCACATTTACGCTTTCCAGCGTCGATATATGAAAATCAAAACGCGAGTTTGATCAAGATGTAGGTTTACAAATAAGTGTACCTTGATACTACTTTTTGCACTTGGCTGAGGGATCTTAACCTATCACCAAAGTTAAGCAACGTTCCCAGCGGCACACATTTGGATGGGTGGCCGTTTAGTGACATAACATCTGAGCTCTTCCGGGCTTCGGAGGGCACGGTAAATATTCGGTCCCGTTTGTTATTGATTGATAGCAGTCGTTTAGTCATTTCAGAGGTCCTTGGGCGGCCTAATAAACTCTGACACCAGAGGTAAAAAAAATATTTCGGTCAAGTTCCCAGCCATTACAGAATTACGTTTTGTTAATTCCCAGGGACCATACAATTTTCCGGTATAAAAAGTATCATATGTCCTATTCCAGGACCTAGAGTACCTACATACCAAATGTCAACAAAATCCGTTAAGCCGTTATGGAGCTGAGTGGTAACAAACATACACACACACANGTACCTACATACCAAATGTCAACAAAATCCGTTAAGCCGTTATGGAGCTGAGTGGTAACAAACATACACACACACATACACACACAGAGACTTTCGCAGAGACACACGCTACTATATGAAAAATATTAGAAAGCCGTTCAAGGTTTGAAAATTACTTTTTCAAATTGAAAATAATTATTAACTATGTAAATGTTACATTTATAAAAATTTTCATACTTAACTGAAAATATAACAGAATTGAAACTTTAGGATAAAGCTCAAAACAATTGTTTTAANGTACCTACATACCAAATGTCAACAAAATCCGTTAAGCCGTTATGGAGCTGAGTGGTAACAAACATACACACACACACATACACACACAGAGACTTTCGCATTTATCATATTAGTAATATATATATAGACACACGCTACTATATGAAAAACATTAGAAAGCAGTTCAAGGTTTGAAAATTACTTTTTCAAATTGAAATTAATTAACTATGTAAATGTTACATTAATAAAAATTTTCATACTTAACTGAAAATATAACAGAATTGAAACTTTAGGATAAAGCTCAAAACAATTGTTTTAATNATAAAAATTTTCATACTTAACTGAAAATATAACAGAATTGAAACTTTAGGATAAAGCTCAAAACAATTGTTTTAATCATCAAAACTACGTAGAAAAATTTGATTTGAATTAATTTATGTGGTCCTCTTGTATTTCTATTTTAAATTTATGGAAAAAGTTTAAAGCCAAAATAGCTAGAGCTTAAACCCTACCGCATACGAAATAAGTTAAGGGTTTCAAAAACTGCAACATGCGGTTCAGTTTGACGATCCTGTAATTTCTAGTATTTCTTCAGATAGTTCAAATTCTTTAATTTCAATATCAGACGTTTTTGAGGGACCAGCATGCTCAATTTATCCTCTGACTTGCTGTCTGGTATAAATTGCCCTTTGGCATAACTTTGTGCTGTAGATAGACCAGATGATCCAGTGTCCGCAAGAGCACTCGAATTAGATAGTGATTCTGATTTCGAAGGTTGGCCATCGGACATGCTGCACGAAAAAAATGAATAGCAGTGCGGCATGTGTAGGGTTGGCTAATTTGAATTCAAACTTTAAAGATTGACATTTTATGTTATTGTTATTACAATGTATTGTGTTTAATGCTAATGGTTTTGTTATTCAAGTGTTTTGTGGATACCAAAATATATATGCTCTTGCTAACTCTATATGATTGAAAAAATTATTTTATTTGTTGTGTTTATTTATAGAATATTGTGCTATTAAAGTGTGTCACCTTGTTATTACTAAATCAGTGTAACCTAAGCCAATGTACTAATCTAACCTTACCTAACATAACATAACCTAACTTGTGAAGGTGAAAAAATTTTACGTTAAACCAAACTGTTTTAAAATAACTTTTTGAATTTTGTATAAGTTCCAGATTTTAAGTGAAAATTTTTATATTACGGCTAAGAAACACAATATTTTATTAACAAAGATTTAGCATTTTTTAAGTCACCACTGTTATCAAGCCACAAAACCATTTTAAAAGTATCGAACTATAGAAAACATTGGCTTTGAAATAATGTTTTAAAACAGTTGCAGTTATGACTTGTTTGTATATTCTGTTTTCATGCCCGGAAACAGGTGAATGTAGAATATTGCAGCCTTAAAGTACCACCACTAAAATAAATAAGTAAATAATGTGTGGTAAATTCGCTGCGTTCAACAAACTGTATAAAACTTTACGGGAGTATTAGTAACCATTTCGCAGTTAACCAAAAAATTTGCTTCTTACGCCGATTTTCAACACGCGTATCCATAATCAAGAACACACATGGTCGGTACTCAGTAAAGTGTCACGCACACATGTTCCACCAGTAAACGAACCACGCAGCTGCCTGAAGGCGTACCTTGTGGTGATTGCGTGTTTCGGGCCTGTTGCCTGAGTTACAGGCTTTCAAATACCACGCGTATATTTTTATGAGTTTTTATTCCAAGCACGGTGACTGAACGTAGCCCATCGATGTGATTTTCGTGATAACAGTGATAAGGATATTTAAATATCATAAGTAGAATGATATAGCTGAGTCTGGAATTATGTATTTTAAATGGGGCAAACCTAGCACCCGGCACCGGAGTCAGAGCCGGTCGGTCACCATGTTGTGACGTCACCCGACCGTCATCTTAGATGTCTGTGACCTTGACATTTTACGTTGACCTCTATCTTATTACCGTGGCCGTGGATAACATTTAACACATACATTTCCAAAAAATCCCAAAAAATAAAAAAAAATAAAATTAAATTGAGGAAAACATAACACAGATGCCTCCGACCACCATGTTGGATGAGAGAGACCTTGTCCTCAATGACCTAGAAAACAAAAACTCGAGAAAAAATGGTAAAAATTGAATAAGGTAATAAAAGTCAGCAAGCGTATTACATTACTGACTACTACCGCAATCTTGGATCCAGGTTACCTTGACCTTGAATCTGTGCCAGTGACTTTAGATAACCTTTAAACCAAAACATTCCCAAAAATTGCAAACAAATATTTAAACTTAAAACAATCGGAAAAATTCACAAATAATTTAAAAAAATTATTTAATGATGTACGTATAGGAAGTCCGGGGTTCGATGACAGGTGGATCAACTGGGCTCCCGACACGACTGACCCTTGCCAGGTCGGCCGGTGTCCATTTCGCCAGCCATGTTAGATGTAGATTACCTTGATTGCTGACCTTCACCCCATTCCTGTGACCTTTAATCACCTTAAACCCAAGAAATTCAAAATCATTCCTGAAATAGATTTCTAAAAGATAAAAATTTTTTTTTAACGAATTTTAAAAATTTATTTACAATTTTTTATAAAAAAACCGACCAGCCCCAATGTTATGATGTCACCGAACCATCATATTAAATTCAAGTGACCATGAATTTGACCTTTGACCTTTAACACGTGACAGTAACCTCGAAACAAAAATATCACAGATTTCTCCAAAATTAAAAATAAAATTAGAAACTTCCAAAAATAGATAAAAATGGATACGTGTACTTATGTACGCACGTTAGAGGTTATACTTCTTTGGCGTGACTAAAATAAAATTTTATTACGTGTGCAAATAATTAATGTAAGTAGGAAAATGATAAAATGACATAAGAAAGACATTAAATACAATTAATGAAGGTTTAATTTAAGAACATAATTAAAGTAAAATAATATTAATTTTTGTACAGTTTAAAATTTTTTTTAAAATATTCATTGTTATATCAAACTGAGTCAAATATTTTTTAATTAAATTAATCTATTTCCATTGGTTCTTNTTTTTAAAATATTCATTGTTATATCAAACTGAGTCAAATATTTTTTAATTAAATTAATCTATTTCCATTGGTTCTTCTGATGGTGATTGAAATGGCATGTGAGTTACAAGCGGTTTGTGATAACTGAACTATGAGACAAAAAGTCTTGAAGAAACGTTATGCAAATATCGCGTAAATACAGCATCAATGATGGTGGCGTGTGGTGTTTCAGAAACTATAGGGCCATTATTTATGGATAGATGTGAGTCTTTGTGCAAATAGTTGATAAGTGGACCAGAATTTTCTATGCTGAAATTGCCGTTAAAGTTTCCACTTAAAATCATCGGTAACTTATCCTCACCTCTACCCATATATGCCCCTACAACTGTTGTATACGGAAATAGTATTCGTTTTGCGCCCGCAACTTCCGTTGCACACTAAAATTTTACCCTCAACGCACCAAAAGAAGTATAACTTAATAAAATAATATTTACAAAAATTTACCTCAAATACTTGAAATCACTTTCTAAATTTTGTTATACCATTTTTGTCAAAAACAAATTTTTCACGGCACAATGTAAGTAAAATAAATTTATGATATATATACGAGTGTATATATATATATATATATATATATGTATATTTATATATATATATATATTCACAATGAATTACTAATATAAATTAAATGTTTTTCAATTTGCTTATTACATGAACTGNATATATATATATATTCACAATGAATTACTAATATAAATTAAATGTTTTTCAATTTGCTTATTACATGAACTGATTTCCTGTCGGTTTCTTGTGGTGTGTATGATGCCGATTATGGTGCATGAGGTGCTGATTGGAGGAAGGGTCTGTCTGGCAGGAGTCAGTGGTCTGCTTTAAGTGTGACCATGAATCAAGCTGAGCAAAGAACTTGTCTGAAAGAGACACTGCTTAAGATATATCTGCTTGGTAATGCGATCAAGGAACTAGATAAAATGTCTGGTTGAATGGAGGCATAAAAATACTTAAATCTCACTGATGAAATGTGTTAATAATTATATATACATACGTAAAGGAATAGCTAGACCAAGTAGATACCCATGTTCCAACTGTGGAAAAAAACTTCGATTTTGTTCATGGAGATGATGCAAGCCAATGATTGTACGTAGTCTACTGTAGAGCTGATCTCTATGGATCTACCTTCTCCCACTGCTTGAAAATTACATGTAAAACAGTGTTGCTATTGAGGAAANTAGAGCTGATCTCTATGGATCTACCTTCTCCCACTGCTTGAAAATTACATGTAAAACAGTGTTGCTATTGAGGAAACATCTTAAGAAAAAGCTGCCATGCATTGTTACATGAGAGAACTGTCTGTACGAAGTGTCCTTTTCGCGCGATGAAGCATTACAACAATGGGCACATGCAGATTATGCAAGGACAAATATTGAAGAACCACATTAAGAACTACAAGGATTCGTATTTTGAGAGCCTGCAAGTGATATCAATACCCCTTGCTACATCNTGAAGAACCACATTAAGAACTACAAGGATTCGTATTTTGAGAGCCTGCAAGTGATATCAATACCCCTTGCTACATCGATTGGTACTGACTCCATAGGCAATTATGATGGGACAGTCAATGCTAACGATGGAATGAGAGACCTACGAGGTGTGGTAGAGTCGGTGTGGGTGGAATGTACACTTGCAAGATGTTCGTGTGAAGTCGGCAAACTTCAGAATAAACTGTTACCGACTCTAAATACATATGATGACTGTGCGACTCGTACAAAGAAAAGTAACCTTGATACTGAGGACGAAACAGGAGGTGAAGACGATCGTGAAGACAGCATTGATGAAAATGACTATGAAGACAGTGTTGATAAATTATCCGAAGAGAAGGATGATCATTCTCTCGAAGTTCCCACACATTTCANAATGACTATGAAGACAGTGTTGATAAATTATCCGAAGAGAAGGATGATCATTCTCTCGAAGTTCCCACACATTTCAAAAACGAGTTTTCTTCGACAAGTCGTGTGAAGAAGGCAGAAGGCGTCAAAAACGGTCGTTCATTTGCTACAAAGAGCGAAATAAAGAAGGCAAAACACTCTGATAATATTGACTAAATGTTTACCGAAGACCCGAATAAGCTTGTTCANAGAGCGAAATAAAGAAGGCAAAACACTCTGATAATATTGACTAAATGTTTACCGAAGACCCGAATAAGCTTGTTCATTGACTCCGATATTTGATTGACCTGCAAAAACGCAGGGATCTCTCCTGCATTATTGACATATCTTCGATCATCGATTAACTGAAGGATCGGGGTTATATCGTATGAGACTGTTTGCTACTACTATCCATGATCTGCTAATATCTGAGAAATGTAAAGATCAAATTGACAAAATAATTAGAAAGATGGAATGTATAAAACAAGTAAATAAATAAAAATGTTGTATACAAAGTAATGTGTGTTTAATTTTTTATGCAGTCGCTTCTGCTTCTCTGAAAGACTTATTAATTCGCTGGTGTTTGAGAGCCTGTTTTAGATCAAATTTATGTAAGTGCATGCAGTAGAAGGGCTATAGTTCGATTTAAAGTATTATGCCTTACTCGGGTTGTTTAAAATCTAGGAGTTATATATGGCAAAAGAATGAAATTATGTATTTTTTTAAAAGGATTATTTCTGAGGAATGTTTCTCAACTAGTTGGTTGGCCTGGTCAGTTGGTCTGGTAGGTTGACTTGGTAATTAGTATGACCTTTTGGTATGGTCAGTTATGCTAGAAATGTTTTGCGAAAATTTTAGGAAGATTGCGTTCGAAGAGGTTAGCTACGAGACTCTTATTAGGAGATTATTTACGAGGATGTCCATCATCTTTTGTTTTTATAGGTGGGTGGTAAGGCAGGTTGGTGTTGTTGGTTGGTCTAGCGAGTTTTGCAGGAACTGTTCTCGCCAGAATTTAGTCTAGGGTGAAGTTAATCTTGGGTAGTCAGTCTTGGGTGCAGTTCATCTTGAGTGGAGTTAGTCGTTGACTATTATGGTTTGTCGGTATGACACTTTTTTGTGACCAGCTAATAATGGGCAATTGTATGGATTGTGGTTTTTCTCGATTTTTCAAGTTCAATGTCATCGGGGTCAAGGTCGACAACAATCAGCATGTTGGCTGAATCGACACTTCGTCTGGCAGCGAAATCTATATGTATTACACTAGCGTTACCTAGGTGATGTAAAAGTAAACAAATGACAAACTAAAAAACGAATATGGAGGGTGGAGTTGGTTCGTCAGAAAGAGAAAAAGTGAGGGGGTGGAGTCCCGGCGACTAATTAACCAATGAGAAACATTGGTAGGGGATNGTTCGTCAGAAAGAGAAAAAGTGAGGGGGTGGAGTCCCGGCGACTAATTAACCAATGAGAAACATTGGTAGGGGATGGTAATGTTAATACGTGATTGATCGATGGAGGTACAGTCTTCTGCTGAACGTGGTGCTGTGTAAACCCCCAGTAAGTTTTTTTTTTCAGAATAAGCGTTTTTTATAAATTGTGTAACATCAAAATTTAAATAATTTTACATAATTAATTAATNTTTTTTTTTTCAGAATAAGCGTTTTTTATAAATTGTGTAACATCAAAATTTAAATAATTTTACATAATTAATTAATTATTTTAATTTTTCTTATAAATACTTGGTAGTTTTTAAATTTTTAATACTTTTTTGATAAATTTGCGATGTTTTCGGTTTGATGTTATGGTTATGGAGTCAAGGACAAAGGTCAAGTTCAAGGTCATTTTTATTCAATATGGTGGTTCGGTGATGTCATAACAGCCCCCAGGCTGGTCTGTTACAGTCCCATATCATATCTATGAGCAAACAATTGAAATTTTAATTTTTTATAAATTTCTCAAATAAATTTTTTAATAAATAAAAAAAAAACATATTTATATTTTTTTAATGTTAAAAAATTATATTTATTTTTATTTTTGGGGGTTAAAGTTAATTTAAAGTCATGAGAACGGGGTCAAGGTCAAGGTCATCAGTCAATGTCATCGACANATGAGAACGGGGTCAAGGTCAAGGTCATCAGTCAATGTCATCGACATCTAACATGGCTGACGAAATGGACACCAGCCGAGCTGACGAATGTCGGTCGTGTTGGGAGCCCAATCGAACATGTAATTGAAATCTGGACCTGCTACATCTACGCGTTAAAATATTTTTTTTAAACAAGTTTTTATTTTTCCATTTTTTTTTGTTTAGAGGTTTTTTAAGGTTACTGGCAAATGGCAACATCAAGGGTACCTGTATCCAAGATGGCGGTAGAAGTTAGTAATGTAATATGCTTGCTGACTTTTATTAATATATTAGATGTTTGCAATGTTTCACGAACTTATGTTTTCAAGGTCATTTGGGACAATCTCGCTGCCATCTAACATGGTAGTCGGAGTCTTCGATGTAATTTTTTCCTCGATTGTCACAGTATTACGCTCTAGTTCAAGGTCAAATTTCAATGTCAAGGTCACCGACATCCAAGGTGACGGTCAGGTGACGTCACAACTTGGGGGCCGGCCGCCTAAGGATCCGGTGCTGGGTGCCAGTTTTGCAGTTATGCCAGACTCCGCTATATCATTCTATCATACAGTGACAATAATTTATCAGGGAGAACAGATAAAACACTTTTGCTCATGAAAGCAGANGCTATATCATTCTATCATACAGTGACAATAATTTATCAGGGAGAACAGATAAAACACTTTTGCTCATGAAAGCAGAATTCAAGGAGTTACCCTTGCACGCATTTGTTTACAGATTTATAGAAAATAAAACAATTTTTCTAAAATTTTCATTTTAAAGTAGTTGTTTTAGAAATTGGCAACCTGAGTGTATGAATAACCTTTTATTGAGTGTTGTGCAATTTTTAATAATTTTACTTTGAAACTGAGGCTGTTTCAAAAAATGGTGCGATTAAGAGCAATGGCACAAATCGATATATTTGGGTAATAAATTTGATATGCTGACTTGTGTCCGTTCTTAAAAAACCAATTACACATCCACGCCAAGAAATTTAAGGTAAAATAGCAGCGACGATCCTAGTTTTAGTAAAAACATCTGATATCCGGACTAATGTTGAGCCGGGTGGTCCGGATCACGGGAAATCCGGATATCAGAGAGTATCATTGCAATATAGTCTAACTGATACAAAGAGTCTAAAGTTATCCTACAAATATATAAATGCGAAAGTGTGTTTGNATCATTGCAATATAGTCTAACTGATACAAAGAGTCTAAAGTTATCCTACAAATATATAAATGCGAAAGTGTGTTTGTTCGTTTGTTTGTTTGTCCTCCTTTCACGTCAGAATGGAGCAATGGATCGACGTGATTTTTTGCACAGAGATAGTTAGGGCCGGGAAGTGGTATAGGCTACTTTTTATCACGAAAACATATCTCATTCCCTCATGGAAAAAAAAAATGAGAGTGCCGTAAGAAAGGTACCATAATGTGCATCATAATTATGGTACAAAGCCACCCAGCCAATATTTTGAGTACCATAAATATTGTATAGCGTACCATAACATCGGTAATTTGTACGATAATTCAGACATTCATACCATAGTGAGCTGTGCACTACCCAAGTTTACCTTTCGGCCTAGAATGAACATTGGTTGGGCCGTACCATAATTGGTTCTGCTTCACACATATCGTTATTTTGTACGATAATTCCAAAATTCGTACCGTAAAGGACTCTGCACCACCCAAGCTTTCTTTTCGGCATTGAATGGACATGACTGGGCCGATTGAAGCAGACATTGGTGGCTGGGCTTCTTTTGAAGCAGGCGTTTATCATAAGCCATATTAATGGCATTGTACATGCATGTAAATTTTTCTTGGGTTTCAGCTTCCGCACGTGTACCAGCTTAACCGATGGTGGCTAACCCACGGATTCCGCTAGCCGTTCACCTTGAATGAACATGGTTGGGCCGATTTAAGCAGACATTGGTGGCTGGACTTCTTTTCAAGCCGGCGTTTATCGCAGACCATATTAATGACTTCGGTGAATTTCAGCTTGACGAAATTCAGCTTGACGACAGATATGAGAGTGCACCTCTACAATGACGTTGATAAAGGAAATTATGCTCTTACACTATTGAAAATTGGAGATGGGCTGTTAGAAACAGTTGCTGAGGGCTGTGTGTCACTAACTGGCGAATTAAATTTTTTAGTGCAGAGTGATACGGAACTGACTGCTAGCGTTTACCCAGATCTACAAAGAAATATAAATGACGACCAGTAGCTATATAAAAGAGCTATTCTAGCACCAAAAAATGACATCGTTAGTGCTCTGTTCTGTGTTTATGATCAGTGTCTGTCTACTAACAAATACCGTTATTTCTCCCTATAAGTTTGTTACTATAACCACGCGAGCGAAACCGCGGGTAAAAGCTAGTATTTTATAATTAGGTCTATCATGACCTTACATACTGCTTACTAAAATCAAATAAATACAGTATGAAAAGTTATCTAAAATAAGCAAAATAATATACTTCACTACTCCCTGGCATAAATATATTGATTTGTCACACACGTAAAAAACAATTTCATCTCCGGAGACCGGGCCGGATATCAGATGGTTTCGGATATGACAGGGTGAGATGTAAGAAGCTGCTCTATATTTCCATGAGATAGTACTACAGTTTCAACTTGAGTGTTCTTATTCGGCACTTCAAGACATATATTGCATATTTATTCAACTTATTTCTCTGAAAAATTTGCAGCAAAAATGTGTTGGTAGCATTCCTAGTCATTGTGTATATGGACCGCCGCTTTAAATTCAGTTATCCCCGTGCTCGTGCACATCGGCTAAAGGATTAGTTAAAGCACGTTAGAGGGACGCTCCCTGACCGCGGGCGGAAGTTTGTATGCGAGAGGAGATGGAAACGAAGTATCCTGAGCAGAGGTCAAGGGTGCTGGGAAGAGGTCACGAAGCGTGCGGAGGGGCTTATCTCCCTGGTCCAGCCGTGGGACAGCATCTGCCCCTGCGCGGCCACGCGGTAATCCTGCATTGAGTGATCACAGCTGGCTCTTTTTAATACTGCCGCCTAGCCAAGATATCTGCCTTCCAGACATTCGTTCTGTCCTCCGTCTGTCACGGTGCCGCTCTATCAGCGAGGCGCCTACCATCTGGTGTTGCCACTTGCTAAGCCGAGTAACCTTGCAACCACTCTGAGCTTTGCTTACAGATTGAAGCGTCAGCCAGCAGGCAACGTCTAATTTCAGCCTGGCACTGTCACGTCTCTGATAACATGTGAAGACAAAAAAAAAATGACGCCAGCAAGCTCAGAAATGAAAGAGAAAACTATTGCAAGATAAAAAAACAATAAAAAAAAATATTTTACATCTAAATGGAAGGGGTAGAATCTAGCAAACATTGAATCTGAAAGAAATTGTATAAGTCATTAAGAATTAACTAAATCTAATACACTGCATTAAGTTGTCGATAGTTCGTTTTTGAGCAATGGGAATTTATCTCACTTTAGATTAATATTACTACCATCTTAAGGAATGAAACGAATTGAATGTATCCAAAAACAGCTACACGTTTTTACAAGACACAGCTGTTTATCCCGTGACGTAGCTTCCTTTTCCTAGGCCACGGCTTCATTTCCACATTTTCTCTGTAGATGAGTTAATCCGCTCATTTACAGAAAAGCCCTTACGGCACACGGCTGTATTTCACCGTGCCTAGCCTGTCGAGAAAGAAATTTAGGGACTGTCTCTTTTTGTTATATGTACGGGTGAGCAATCCATTAATTAGTCTTTTATCCTGTCAGCAAAAATAATGTTCTGGCACGAGCGCACGAATGACTATTAATGTGTTATTTAATGTTTTGGGGTGAAAATCTTTGTTTTGCGATTACTTCCAGAAGTGCAAAAGTAATTTAATTTACATGTAATTTATACCTTCATTACACCGGTTGTCCAAAGGTTAAGTGATACCTGAAGACCTGTCTCGGAGTGAAATTTGTTTATGATCTACACCGGATTCTGGCAGCTTTTAAAGATTTTACACAATCTCATTTTTTCTTCGGAAACAAAACGTTAAAATTTAATATTAATAGCATTTCCTCAGAAATGTCACCGACATGTACCTCAACTGAACATTGAGAAAAATGAGTTTTACGTTGCAAATAAATGTTTAAATTTTCACATACACGATATAGACATGTGGTAATAGGTGACCCACCGCTGTGGATTTGAAAGGCGCCAGTCGTGTAACTATATGGATGTCGGAAAATGATTTGCTGTTTTAAAGGTGGTAGGCTCTCTGCCAATTTCTACCACATAGCTCTTGCGATATGTTTTAATTATTTCTTTAGGGCAGTAGACGTTTCTCTGCACTAATAAAAGGTTTTGTTGAGTCAAACAAAGTTGGATTGGCGCAACCAAATTATTTGTTTGTATAGGGGCAATCAAATATTTTGTTGCTAAAACCCAATTATTTAGTTGTTCTTATTTGGTTGCTCTAGACAAAGATTTGGTTGGTGCAACTAAATATTTGGTTGGTGGAACTAAAGGTTTGTTTGACTTTACGCACACTTAACAGTTTGGGTTGATGTAAAAATAATCAGATTTGACCCTAGATCACCGGCATCCGAGCGCTACTCGTTAGCAAGTGCAGCTAATGGGAATTGTGATAGAGTCAGAATGNATTTAGTTGTTCTTATTTGGTTGCTCTAGACAAAGATTTGGTTGGTGCAACTAAATATTTGGTTGGTGGAACTAAAGATTTGTTTGACTTTACGCACACTTAACAGTTTGGGTTGATGTAAAAATAATCAGATTTGACCCTAGATCACCGGCATCCGAGCGCTACTCGTTAGCAAGTGCAGCTAATGGGAATTGTGATAGAGTCAGAATTTTTTCAAATATATGCACTGCCAATACCGGATAACGTGAAAAAACAAAAATTTCAAATTTTACAGCTCTACTTTTCAGTTTCCTGTTGAAGTGGTTTTATTAATGTGTTTGTACGTTTACAAAGCATCAATAGATGCACTAGCAAACACTGTTAACATCATAATTGTCACAAAAATACAAATAAACTCTCTAGCTATATTTTAGAAAGGAAGCAATCAAATGAGTGGCCAAACAAATATATACACTTCATTCAACAATATATTTTGTTCACAGTCTAATTTTTTTTGGCCTAACGTAGATATATTGTTTATTCAAACTGTTTTTTTTTCTTAAATAAAAAAAATTAGTTTTGTTGCTTTTCAAATTTTTTTTCATAACAAAATGTAATGTTAGGGGAACAAAAAATATACTTTTGGCGCTATTCAAACAAATATTTTGTTCAATTTCTCTCAGTGTGTTGGCCGAATAGATCTGGCATGCAAACGCTTCTGTTCTTGCCATATTTGTTAAAATTCCAGGACAAGAGAAGCCACCAATTTCTTTACACTACCGCAATCAAAATTTCACTGACGACAAAATGCACTCACGGGAAATTCATGTTATCAGGCGTCAGCCTGATCGACACGTACCCATCCGAGCGATCCGAGGCCAGGAATCCATAAGACCTTCTTCTACTGCACTGTTGTCCAATGAATTTGTTATTTGCACCACTCCAAATGACGTTGGACATGGTTGCGTGTGATCAGTGGCTTCCTTGCAGTGGTACAACAATGAAAATCAAGTGCTATCATCTCCGGGCGAAAAGTCTTATGACTGACCCAAGTACTTAAGCTCTGTAATAATGTCTGACGATTGGCTCGCACAGCACACTTCAGAGTTCTCCACTCCTGAATAGTTAGTTTCTTGGTGATACCAAAGTGATACCTGGGACCAGTGCTTGCATGATGTTTCCATTTGTCAGTGACACTAACATCGCTAACAGCCGATTAAGTCACTTTGGACTACTGAGATATAGAATGCACACATTTATGGGTGTCTAACATTACGGCCCTTTTCAACACATTCTACTTTCTCCGTTGACTTATGCCAGCAGTCAGTAAACACGTCGGAAAATGTCGGTACCTGACCACACTAAGAGTAAGTAGTGTTTTACTTATTTATTTACTGTGTGTAACCTAAATTAATTATAGCTACGCACTTGTGTCATCCGCGTTTCAAAATAAAGTACTGTCAATTAGTCATCGTTTATTGGCCTTTAGTATAATGACTTTTCCAAACCTACGCATTTTTACGAGTAAATTTTTCATCGTATTGCAATGAATTCGCACCAAGGCCACTCGAAATATTTTAAAAATAATGCATCGTTTCTCCTGAAATAAGCGAACGTCAATGTAGTCTGAGGATTACCGATTCCAAAATAGAACTCTAATGATAATTTATCCTTTGCGCAACTTTCTGGGGTTTTACCTATGACCATACGTATTCCGGGGTCAATGACCATAGGAATGTGTTGCCCTTTTTATTTTCTGTTAAATACTTAAGGTAGTCCTATATTTTATCCCTGCTGACCGAGGGCATGAAAGAGTCGCCTTAACGCTAATTACCTGTTATGCGATATTAGTTGGTACATTTTGTGCTGCTTCTTTGATAGCAGAGGATGGGCAATCATAGAATCCCCGTGCAGATTGTGTGGATATCGGCGAGGTAATGAGTATCGATCCCAGGCACTAGCACGTGTCGATGCAGAAAGCCTACTCCTGTCCGTGGCGGTGTTAGCGCTAATCAGTGGAGCTGCACGTAACAATGCCTCTGGAGTCACGACATTTTGAGTAACAAAGCTGTAATCAAGGTCAGCGCTAGGACGACAGAATATGATTTCAGTTAGTCCACTACCAGCAGAACGAAAATAAAGACACGGAGGCAAATAATCTGCGAACGAATGCATAACATTACTGTACACATTTCGTTTTTTATAGTTTAAGTATACGGTATTACGTAAATTACCTTTAATTTTCGAAATGCGGGTGTTTCAGAGTGTGTGTCAAAAAGAAATTTAAAAATTTAAAATCAAAAGTTTTAAGAGTTCGTAACTCTGAACATTCACCTACTGAGTTTTTTGTGTATTTTAAGTGTTGCCAACTGTTACAGACGCTTGATGATACTTTTTTGATGTTTGAAGGCGAAAGTCTAAGTAGTGTGCCTAACCTAACTTTCGTAGAAATTAAGTTGTTGGTTACAGTGGCAAAGAAAGCTTTATTTAGACTCTGCGTTGTTCTTTTCCGTAACCCCGTGCGATAGGAAACACGGAGTTGTTGCGTATTTTGTATATACGATGTTCATTTCCGTTTATTGTCATCACAGATGATGTTTCCGTATAGTAACTTTACATTTCAGTAAACATTACCGTGATTATATACGGACATTTTTAAAAATGTAGATTATATGTGTTCATCTTTCTCTCTCTCTCTTTTTTCTCTCTACGTGTTTGTAAAAGCGTTCGAGCGCATACACCTGTAATCCTAATGTAACCACAGATTACTCTCATCCAATTTGGAATGGATTAATCCAGTATATAGTCATGCTTACAGCAATGTAGACCTGTCTGTGTGCTGCCTGGAAAGTGAAAACCAGCAGGCATTTTTAGTCTACGAACATCGTGAGGTGTGTTGTTATATATANATACATACATATAGCTCTGTTGACATTAAAATACATATCCCTTTATAATGTTTACGTGAAATATCATGTTTTGGTTTTTAACCATAGATTATCTCGCACGAATAAATTACACCCCAGCTGACCTGTGTTATATAAGATCATTATTTAGTATCGAGTTTTATGTCACATTGTACGCAGGACAATTTATAGTGGCATGTACTTGATTACTGAGTAGTAGTCTCCAAATCAATTTGGTACATAATAAAATAACAGTAGCAATAACATTTGCTGGAAGATAATTATTTGATAAATTATATTCTACAAACGCTGGTGTAACGTATGTGGTGCATTGTAGAAGTAACGAAATCCAGTCATGCTTCATTCACAAACGTGGTGTGTCTAAATGTAGACAAGTCTGGAAAATTAAACACCAAATGGACAAAAATACGCACTTTATTTAGGCGATCGTTAAGGATAGATAGTCAATTATAAATACTTATTTTTGTATACAAAGATTAAATGTACTTCAACCAGCGCTATCTAAAACATATACATATGAGTAACATACATTTATTTTACATAATATATAATGAAAACTAGTTAAATAATTTGAATATGGACTGTTTTCTACAATATACTATCAATATGCAACTTTTCAATGCTTATAGTTTGTATTGACTATGAAATAAATATGAAAAGTTGTAGAATAAGTCGAAGGAAATTATTCGTTTTACACAAAAACGGCGCTGTTACTATTGCCAGANAAATATGAAAAGTTGTAGAATAAGTCGAAGGAAATTATTCGTTTTACACAAAAACGGCGCTGTTACTATTGCCAGAGGGGCGTATCCGAGTTCGTGAGGGATGGAGGTCTTAGTAAAAATAAAATAACTAAATGTGATTACATTAATTACTTTATATTGTTCCGAAAAATTTTTGGCATTACTAACACCCTCTATAGTTATATTTTATCACAGACTGTCATTAGATTTAAACATAACTGTATGCATATAGATTATAGTGGTATGATACCTCAAAGTTACAACATGCTACTTAAATCAACATTTGTTACATCACTGACAAATGTATACAATTTAAAATGAAACAGAAACAGGGTTTTATTATAATACATTTTTCAATATTTTAGNAAATATGAAAAGTTGTAGAATAAGTCGAAGGAAATTATTCGTTTTACACAAAAACGGCGCTGTTACTATTGCCAGAAGGGCGTATCCGAGTTCGTGAGGGATGGAGGTCTTAGTAAAAATAAAATAACTAAATTTGATTACATTAATTACTTTATATTGTTCCGAAAAAATTTTGTCATTACTAACACCCTCTATAGTTATATTTTATCACAGACTGTCATTAGATTTAAACATAACTGTATGCATATAGATTATAGTGGTATGATACCTCAAAGTTACAACATGCTACTTAAATCAACATTTGTTAGATCACTGACAAATGTATACAATTTAAAATGAAACAGAAACAGGGTTTTATTATAATACATTTTTCAATATTTTAGNGATCACTGACAAATGTATACAATTTAAAATGAAACAGAAACAGGGTTTTATTATAATACATTTTTCAATATTTTAGAATTCAAAGAAAGTAATTATTATATTTAACAACAAAATAAATTTGCACAAAACAGGTATAACACAAATGCAAATAGCAAGACATAGGAAGGCACTAAATATTCCAATTCAGTCAAATTAAGAAATTTTGCTTATGAATCACTCAAAGTAAGACTAAATTATAAAAAAGTACAATCAATGGTATGTGTCAAATGTCAAATTCATAGAGTGTGAAATTCCATGAAGCAGTTTTTTTTCCTGATGTGAAGCAGAGATAAACTTAATCTCCATTGACACTACACTTCTAGCACTGAGCTTTGAAAAAAGCCCTTTATATTCAGGCTTCTTACAGCGACCTTTTGCTGCTACAAAAATAGGCCAGTGCCCAGTATTGTCCTGGCATACAAGCGCTGGTAGAAGAGGAGTAGTTGGCCCTCTTCGTTTTTTCACATTGTACTGAGATTCAATGGACAAGCTTGGTCTTCCCTTTCGATTTGTAATAGACTTCTTCTCTTGGCATAAGCAAAGAGAAATTTAATTTTGAATTCAAGAAGACTGACTTGGTTAGTTTTGGGGAAATCACATTGGTAACATTATCTGCGGTAAAGTAATCAAGCAACAACTACTGTGAGGTTCATAAGGTGAAATATTAAATTATGATACAATTTCCTTGTTCTGTATAAAGCAATTAGAGAATCNCTACTGTGAGGTTCATAAGGTGAAATATTAAATTATGATACAATTTCCTTGTTCTGTATAAAGCAATTAGAGAATCTAGCAGATCCACCCCAACCATATATATATGTATATACAATATACATATATGGAGAGAGAGTACTAATCCAATGCTTGGGCATTGTATTTCAATTGCGTGTTTTGCATTTCTGTCCCAGCGGTCAACCACAGAAGTTGTATTAGCAGCAGCGAATGTACGCAGCGGCGTAACCGGCCTATTGTCAAACCATTTCACAGGCCTGACATTGACTCCATCAACCGTTGCACTCTTCTTTTCAAATATCTCACTTCCCCTTGTCATCATTTCTTTATCTGTCATGAAAGAGCATCCGCCTAAATGATTGGATCGAATAGTTCCCACACTGTGAATCCTGTTCCACTTGAAGCTGTAAACTGCAGAAGCAATTGTCGTAGTAAGTTTTGAAAGACTTGTTCCTCGTCACAATAAAGGCAAGCTGAAAAACAATATTTCCACTAGCACCAGTATCTGGCATTTCTTCAACAAGGAGAAAAGCACCACTGAACACTTCCAAGTTATAAACCACACCTCCACACTTTCACAGTCTGACAGTACTATTACTTGATAGGCACAGCGTTTAGGTTTTGTTTGGATTGTATTGTTAAAGGGTTGCAGTTTCCTGGTTGATCAACAGGGACATTATCATTTTTGTTGTTTATATGCAGGAAACGCTTTAGTGATTCCCAGTGGAAAAGAGTCATGATGTTTGCTACACTGTCCAGTACATTCGAGTACGAGGAAAACCAAGTACAGATATGTACAAAAATATCCTAAGAAATTGTTCCATCTCTTCAACAGTCACATTTAGCTGTTTATTCGGGTCTCTCTGAATTGAATATAAATTAGTTCGTCCAACAATATGCTTTATAGAGTCAGATTTCAAGAATTCTCTGGAATATTCGACTGTTTCGTTCATCCCAGAACTATGAGGAAGACAGCTCTTCCACTTTGTCAATGCAGGGATACTCCTTACATGTTTCCAATGGGATTTCATCTTTTTGTTAGTGCTTTTTTTGTATTTGAATGTTTGTTGCACTTATCTCTTGTTGTGAACTTTCTTCACCTGAAGAAACTGCAACCCTTTAACAATCATCTGCATTAGATGGAACATAATCCTCATCGCCATCTTCACTGACACGCAGATCGTCTTCACTTTCGTCTTCTGGAATGGCAACTGCATGAAATGAATTTCTGGTCATACCTGAAAAAATATTTTGAGTAGTCCTGTTAGTTGAAGTCTATTTACATAGGGGAAAAAACCATCTAAGAATACGTATATTGATAATAATAATACATCTATGATAAGAACAGAAGTTATGAAATTTTTTTTGTATTATGTGAGGTTTGGCTTATTTTGAAGTATGTAAATGTTTAATTATCAATACAAAATGTCAGTGGTTAAATAAACATATAATGATGGAAAATATAGGAATAACGTAGCATTTACAGTACAGTCTTAAACAGTATTAGAATTGGCACTTCTAGTTTACCAAGAGGACACTAAAGAATTTTGTTTCCCTCGTGTAAAAAACACATTTTCGAGTAATATTTATTTTCATGCCAATTTGGATGAAGTATCAAATTTCTGATTCAAGCATTTGTTGTGATAAAACTGCTAAAAATAAATAAATTTTTAACAAGTTATATTAAACATTATTTTACATACCTCAAAATATTGACAAGCAATGGCTGCCGTCCTAAACACCCACCTACTCAATAACAATTGTCTAGTATATAAGCAAGTGTTGCTAAATCATCGGGAGGCGGCCTGCAATTGGCTGCAAACTTTATTGTCGGGGGAAACAATGTGCCTTGGTCCTAAGAAATTGTATGGGTTTATGGGAGCTGAATCATAGGAATGTTACTTCTGTTGAGACAAACTGTCACTCAGTTGTATAGTCTTAAGTACATTTATCTATGCTTATACCGGTTTTTTTTGTNCTACTGTGAGGTTCATAAGGTGAAATATTAAATTATGATACAATTTCCTTGTTCTGTATAAAGCAATTAGAGAATCGAGCAGATCCACCCCAACCATATATATATGTATATACAATATACATATATGGAGAGAGAGTACTAATCCAATGCTTGGGCATTGTATTTCAATTGCGTGTTTTGCATTTCTGTCCCAGCGGTCNACATATATGGAGAGAGAGTACTAATCCAATGCTTGGGCATTGTATTTCAATTGCGTGTTTTGCATTTCTGTCCCAGCGGTCAACCACAGAAGTTGTATTAGCAGCAGCGAATGTACGCAGCGGCGTAACCGGCCTATTGTCAAACCATTTCACAGGCCTGGCATTGACTTCATCAACCGTTGCACTCTTCTTTTCAAATATCTCACTTCCCCCTTGTCATCATTTCTTTATCTGTCATGAAAAAGCATCCGCCGAAACGATTGGATCGAATAGTTCCCACACTGTGAATCCTGTTCCACTTGAAGCTGTAAACTACAGAAGCAATTGTCGTAGTAAGTTTTGAAAGACTTGTTCCTCGTCACAATAAAGGCAAGCTGAAAAACAATATTTCCACTAGCACCAGTATCTGGCATTTCGTCAACAGGGAGAATAGCACCACTGAACACTTCCAAGTTATAAACCACACCTCCACACTTTCACAGTCTGACAGTACAAATACTTGATAACCACAGCGTTTAGGTTTTGTTTGGATTGTATTGTTGGGTGGTACTTTTCCGTTAGAAAGGGACAACTTGTTCATCGACGCACAATTTTTCATCCATAAGCGTTCCCTTGAAACTTTCTTGGAGAGCACTAATGAGTGGCCTAACTTTGTGCAACTTATCATATCCTGGTTGGTCAACAGGGACATGATCATTTTGTTGTTGATATGCAGGAAACGCTTTAGTGATTCCCAGTGGAAAAGAGTCATGATGTTTGCTACACTGTCCAGTACATTCGAGTACGAGGAAAACCAAGTACAGATATGTACAAAAATATCCTAAGAAATTGTTCCATCTCTTCAACAGTCATATTTAGCTGTTTATTCGGGTCTCTCTGAATTGAATATAAATTAGTTCGTCCAACAATATGCTTTATAGAGTCAGATTTCAAGAGTGCTCTGGAATATTCGACTGTTTCTTTCATCCCAGATTTATGAGGAAGACAGCTCTTCCACTTTGTCAATGCAGGGATACTCCTTACATGTTTCCAATGGGATTTCATCTTTTTGTTAGTGCTTTTTTTGTATTTGAATGTTTGTTGCACTTATCTCTTGTTGTGAACTTTCTTCACCTGAAGAAACTGCAACCCTTTAACAATCATCTGCATTAGATGGAACATAATCCTCATCGCCATCTTCACTGACATGCAGATCGTCTTCACTTTCGTCTTCTGGAATGGCAACTGCATGAAATGAATTTCTGGTCATACCTGAAAAAATATTTTGAGTAGTCCTATTAGTTGAAGTCTATTTACATAGGGTAAAAACAATCTAAGAATACATATATTGATAATAATACTACATCTATAATAAGAACAGAAGTTAGGAATATTTTTTAGTATTATGTGAGGTTTAGCATATTTTGAAGTATGTAAAATGTTTAATTATCAATACAAAATGTCAGTGGTTAAATAAACATAGAATGATGAAACATATAGGATTAACGTAGCATTTACAGTACAGTCTTAAACAGTGTTAGAATTGGCACTTTCAGTTTACCAAGAGGACACTAAAGAATTTTGTTTCCCTCATGTAAAAAATACATTTTCGAGTAATATTTATTTTCATGCCAATTTGGATAAAGCATCAAACTTCTGATTCAAGCATTTGTTGTGATAAAGCTGCTAAAAAAATAAATTTGTAACCAGTTATATTAAACATTATTTTACATACCTCAAAATATTGACAAGCAATGGCTGCCGTCCTAAACACCCACCTACTCAATAACAATTGTCTAGTATATAAGCAAGTGGTGCTAAATCATCGGGAGGTGGCCATAAAATGGCTGCAAACTTTATTGTCAGGAGGTAACAATGTGCCTCGGTCCTAAAAAATTGTATGGGTTTATGGGAGCTGAATCATAGGAATGTTACTTCCAGGTTACGGTGTGCTGTAGAGGATTTAGATTCACACAGATATTGCTTACAGCATTAAACTATTTATCCACATTATAACTCTTGTTAATCTCTGTGAGTGCAACATTTAATGCCTGTCTCAAATCTTATTAAAGTCGTTATCAACGTTTCTATATTGGTTACAGTCACTTAATTTACACTCATTATTTACACATATTCAATATGTCTATTGACATCGTTCCAAATGTCTGTTGCTCACGTATCCAGTTCAATAGTCCAGCCCGTCAGTCTTACTCTTCACTGTAAGTATGCTCGCAGTCCGCAGACTTCACTCTCGCTAGTCACTGTCGCCGTCACTCGTCGCTTTGCTGGCTCGTCGCTTCGCTGTTGTCACACACCTTTCGCTTAAGGTCTCACAATCATCCAAACTCTAAATCTCTAAACTGTTGGCTGAAAGGCCCGTCGCGGCTTAAGTAGTCTCGCTGGCCCAATCTAGAAGGTTCCCCGCACTCCGAGAAAGTTTAAGGAATTTACCAGAATATTCTTGCATCGATAACCCCAGAAATTCATAGTCAGGAGCACGGGAGTCCTGATAGGCTTATCTGGAACACATAGCGGTTCACCTTTGTAAATCTCCGCGTATTCCTCGGGTCACTAGCCTGACCTTGACACACTCCTTCGTTCGCTGGAGTGAGACGGGGCAAGGTAAGTGATGCAGGGCAGCAAGCATGTTATATTACTTTAATGTAAACAAAGTTTAATTTATTTATGAGATAAACAAGTGGTACTTTGGGGTGATATTTTATAGTGAGATTTAAAAGTGCGGAAATAACATGAATAGACCAATAACATCCTGTTAAATTTTAAGCTCACGTATTTGGTTCAAAGGTACTGAAAATGAGTTAAAAGTTACTGGCGAAAAAAATATACAACAGTTCATGTGGATAAATTAAGTAAGATTATTGCCAAATAATACAATTACTGTATGTATCTCGACATGTGTATCTACATCATGTGTTATTACCACCATAACTTAGTTTAGATCATCAGTAGTAGTGATATTATATAATTAGCACTCTTGACCTTGGTGCTTACCCTCACTAGATTCCATAAGATGGGTGCCCATGTTCAGAGTCGTTTTCTGCCACAATTTTGACGAGATTTTCCTGTAGACGGGGAATTTGGCACTGCTAGTTAACCCAAATGATCGTACTCTTCGATACACGTGTGAATTCGGCTGCTAATTCACGCTATTGCTTTTGGCTCTCCCAGGAATAATCATTCCTTTTTGCCAATTATTAGCACATTCTTTGCGCCCAATTTTATACACATAACTTAAAATTATACTTTTGCTGCACTGTACCTTAACTTCGCAGTCTATAAATATGAATTCCGTAGCATATCGCACAGGCGATTCTCGTGCAGGAGTAAGGGAGTGAATTCACTACCACCTTAAACATGTATTTTTTTGTCCTGGTAGCTTATAATCATTTAACATTTAATTAAGGACTGACAAGTGAGTACAAAAATTGCAGACCTGCAGCCGCACATTAGTTACTCTAATATGCGTTTGTATAGTTGCGCTCGCAGAGCAGCTCTCAATTAGATGCAGTGTTATTTCGGAATAGACAAATAAAAAGTATTATCTGCGCGTACGTTGTAAGCATTACAAAATTAATTTACTCGGTTATGCTGTTTTTTTTTTGCCTCTTCTCCTGGAACATTTTGACGCGGTTTTTAAACGCCGGGAATAAATGCGAAGGGAATAGCAATGGCTGTCGTAACGCACAACTGTAATAACACGGTGTTCACTTTGTTAGCACTGTTGATACTTTCGACGATGCGATTTTGAGATACATTTTCGAGGAAAATTATACATAAACCATGGAATGTTATTTCTTTGAGAAGTTTTATTAACTGGTGTAGAATTGGTGCATACTATCGGTATTAAGAGACTTTCGTCTAACGCATAGGCCAAAAATTTAACTGTTGGGGAATAACCTACTAAAATAACTAATGTAATGATACAATTTGACTCTTCGCGTATATTTTCCCAAACTTGAGAAGCAAGAGAGTTTTCCGAATGAATAGAAATTCGATTATGTTTTGCCAGTAACTGAACTTAAATTTCACAGTTGTTTCAAACTCTGGAAAAACATATATTATGTCCTGAATATACCGGATGTCCCAAACTAATGTTTACGCTCTTTGAACGGGAACAGCAGATAAAACATTAATTAAAAATCTGATCGGATGGGATAAACAGTGTTATTCAAAGTTCCCCACAAATAAAAATCTAATGGCGTTAATCATGGAGGATTGGGTGGATTCTTAACACTTCCTCGTAGACCTATTCGCATTCCAACAAATGTTTCATCCAGGAGTGACCGTGCGTCTTTATGATAATTTGGTGCTGTACCGTCCTACTACAAAANATTCCAACAAATGTTTCATCCAGGAGTGACCGTGCGTCTTTATGATAATTTGGTGCTGTACCGTCCTACTACAAAACTAATCGTCATCTGGGTAGAGTTGTTGTACAGCTGAAACAGTTTTTCCCTGCAACATGGTATAACAACTATNATTCCAACAAATGTTTCATCCAGGAGTGACCGTGCGTCTTTATGATAATTTGGTGCTGTACCGTCCTACTACAAAAACTAATCGTCATCTGGGTAGAGTTGTTGTACAGCTGAAACAGTTTTTCCCTGCAACATGGTATAACAACTATTNAAAACTAATCGTCATCTGGGTAGAGTTGTTGTACAGCTGAAACAGTTTTTCCCTGCAACATGGTATAACAACTATTCCGTCCAAGGAGAATGGTCCCACAAGTCCTCTGGCAGACATACCGCACCACACTGTTACCCAGGAAGATTAACTCCTTGTTGCCTCGCAATGTGGGGATTTTCATCGGCCCAGTACACATAGTTGTGGTGGTTGACAGTCTCATTAAATTTTAAGGTCGCTTCGTTGCAACAAACAATTTCGTCAGTAAAATGTTCATTGTCGTAGCAAATGTTCACAACCCACTTAAGAAACTCAACAAGTCTAAGTGGGTCGTCTTCACAGCGTGAAGTAACGTGGAGATGTAGAGATTCCAATTAACTTTATCTAAAATATACAGACTCCAGCTTCCCGGGGGAATGTGTGAACGTGTGCAACACAGCTCCCACTCTTCCTTCGTCCGATGTCATTCACTTCCTGCTGAGATTAGGTGATCGTCTCGGGTATTTGGTTAGCGACTTTTTAGCGACTTCAGGTGATGAAATGCCGATTTTGGCATTCCTGTTTTGCCGACCAGGCGCTGTGATGCACGAACGTTTAAAACTTTGAATATGTGTATAATGTTTAACGCTACTAGTTTTACAACCGGTTCGAACGGCATAATTTTTATTGATAATTTAGTTGGTTTTATATTTTATATATATTTGTATTTAGATTGTTTTATAGGCGTATTATTAAGAATATTGTGTTTTAATTGTTAGCCACTAGTGGAGAGCCTATCGCGCACTTTGTCGGGTGTTTGACGGCGTTGAGCGCCGCGAGAGAGTGTTTCGAGCTGCCGCGACATGAGCAGCTGATTGCGTCGCACGACTGTTACGCCGGTCGTTTCTCCCCACCGTAGTATGATGACGGTTGGCGTGCACTTGATGGGCAACTAGTTTTACGTGTTCCGTTGCCTGACGCCATTGTGTATGGGCTGTGTAGTTGGTNTGGCGTGCACTTGATGGGCAACTAGTTTTACGTGTTCCGTTGCCTGACGCCATTGTGTATGGGCTGTGTAGTTGGTCGCACAGTTCATATTGGTTTTGGATTAATGTAAATTATTTTATGGAAATACATTAATGTTACGTCGTCACGTAAATGAAAATACGGCCTTCTAGTTTTTTGTTCCGTGCTNGCACAGTTCATATTGGTTTTGGATTAATGTAAATTATTTTATGGAAATACATCAATGTTACGTCGTCACGTAAATGAAAATACGGCCTTCTAGTTTTTTGTTCCGTGCTGGTGGGAGCTACGCTCGAATGGAATCCCACGACGTCCTACCACCGGTTTGGTACGTCACGTCTAAGGCAGCGCCAGCGGGACACAGCGGCTGACCTGGTTACAACTACATCACAGTAGGAGCTGCGAAGGCTGAATACTTAGTCCTTCAGGGGCTTGTTCTCCAACACCGATAAGACAGGTTCGGTGACGTCGTTGCATTTTATGTGCCATTATTGCCGGCATGCTTTCGCGATGATTTTGTATGCCAAGACATCATTCAAATATTCTAGTCAGCCAATAAAGTATGTTCTAAGCCCTCCGCCTTATTGGTCGATGCATAACATGCATTTCGGATGAATTTTTGATGGGGGGTGTTACTGATGGCCAGATGTACTGTAACGAGTAACGTTTATAATAAGTCAATACAGCAATTAAAAAAAAATTTAAAAAAAAGATCGTTTTTTGGTTTACAGTTTCTGCTTTAAAATTAACTAGGGAATGGTTTATGCTCAATTCTGTTAGACCTAAACAACCCGTCTATATGCAGTGTGGGGGGAAAAATTTACTGTATAATACGTGGACGAGGGAGGCGGACTATGACCCCCCTCCCCCTTAAAAGTTCGACTTAGAAAGGCGATTTCACTGCTGCACCGTCCTTTCGTCACATTACACACAGCTCTGTCCCTCTCAAACTTATCGCGCGTATTAATATCATTGTCACACATGATGGCGGCCCAGAATTTAACTATGCCCTACTTCCCCTCTGTTCCTCAAATATTTTTTCACGTTTCCAAGAAAACATTTAATTTCCCTTAGTTTCTAGAAAGAAAACTTTATCACCTACACAATTTCATCTACAATTTTAGTGCTTCCGATCATGACTGACAACGTACTCGTATACACCCAACGTCGTCCTTATGGCGTCAAATACACGCAATTTTATCAGATTGTCTTAATATTTTCTGTGTTATTATTTTGCAAATAGCGAAAACATTAATTTTGAGCAACCAGTATTTTATCCACAATCAGTTACTGTGAGAGCAATATTTTTTAATGCATATTCCCATAAATGGAGTGTTGTTCTTTTTCGCTCACTGGGTCGCCACTGCGTCGAGTACTGTCAATCTGTCTTTATTCGGGCTCTAAAAGCCTATCAATTATTTTCCTAAAGAAATAATTTATTGTTGTAGAATAGGCAAAACAATGTTATTCCCAGAAAAGTCTGTATGTAACTGCGCTTATCACTCGAGAACCACTTATTGGATTTACGTGTTTTTTTTTTTAATTCTTAACTTTGTTCTCTGGCCAGGTTTTAGTATATATTTTGTTACGTAAAATAACTTGATACCTGGCAAATGCTGAAGTTTGGAAGTAGGTATTGATTCTGCTCTGTGGCGTGAGGCACCAGCATTTGATGCTAGCCCTCAGTGACAGGGCGTATAAATACGTCGGCACTGTTGTCTCTAGGTCCAATTTACTAATAA
>NQII01003422.1:29085-55522 GCA_002778355.1 Clitarchus hookeri | reverse complement strand
GTGGCCGCTGCTCGTGTGGTCCGCAGCTGGCCTGGCGTCGTCCCTTGGTTCTGGCCTGGAAGTTTATTGTCCCGTTCTGCATGCACGTCCGCTCAAAGCTCTCATGGTTTATTGCGGTACAAGCCTNTATTGTCCCGTTCTGCATGCACGTCCGCTCAAAGCTCTCATGGTTTATTGCGGTACAAGCCTGGGATAGATGCAGCTGGTGGTGGGATCTCAGTGTCCCTTGGGCAGCTGCAAAATGCAGCTGTGTCCGCGCCCTGGTGCCTTCCGTTGACTCCGGATGTCGTCTGCACGTGCAGAAACCTTTGGTAGTGCGCCTTTGCAGCTGCGAGGCTCCTGGCGTCACTCTGCCGGCACGTCCACAAAACCCTTAATCCTTATTGCGGTCGTCCGGCTGCGAGCTTCGCCAGAGCGTGTGTTCTGACGAATAAAATATAGGGACGCAGAATGCGTCAAACTTAAGGAATAAGCAGTGACGATAATAATAAATCAAAGTCGGAAAATAGATTGCCGCCAGCGCGCTCTCTTGCAATACGCTGTCTAAACCGTTAAAGATGAGACAATATCATGCAGTAAAGAATTGTGTAGAATAAAAAGACCGAAAAAAATGCACGGTAACATATATCTATCTTTAACAGAGAAATACTACTGAGCGTTATTACCATTTAATTTTTCACGTGTCGGTTGACCGTATGGTGCAGTAAAGAGTTTGTGTATTAGCTAATTTTATATTTGCATAGGTACTTGCAGTATACAAAGTTAAGTTGTGATTGATTACATAGTTTCGTAGATATAGCAAACTAAGCTAAACTGTTTATATAATCGCCCTTCTGAAAATAATTGTGTGACACTTTTCAAACATATAAGTATGTTAAAATTTACAATATTTGGCAAGTGATTATTTATCTCGTAATTTACACTAAGTAAAATTCAACTGTATATAAAAAAAAACCTAAACAATAATTCTGTTGTCCATGCGAGCAGAGCCGCGGGCCCATCTAGTGTAAAATAAATTAAAAAATATAATTTATAAACTCATAAATACGTGACAGGGACTATCATTATTTGCGTGCTTTTACGTTATTTTAAATTTTTGTTTCAAGTATTAGTTCAATTCAAGTTATACATTATCGATGCTGATGATGTACCACATGAGCTTCCCCTGAGTTTAAGCCGAGCTACCTCTTATNATTCAAGTTATACATTATCGATGCTGATGATGTACCACATGAGCTTCCCCTGAGTTTAAGCCGAGCTACCTCTTATGTCATCGGATTTTTTTACAGTGAAGTATAGTAAGTCATATGGGATATATTACACAGGTGACGGGTTTATGGTTTGAACTTTACATAACAGAAAACCAGTTTTTCAAAAAACGGAGTTTCTTACATGTGGGAGACATTATTTGTTGTCAAAACAGTTTATCGGGTTCGTACACATATGTATACGCCGTTCACGGTAAAGTGAGCACTATTGAAGCCGTAAGTTACATTTCCTTTCCGCCATTTTTTATACTTTAACCACCTTTTGTAAATAAATATAGCCATGTAAGTAAAAATCACAGTGTGTATATTCCACCACATTGGGAATTTAACGTCAAACGCTGGAATAAAATATATTTATTGACTCTTTTTCCTAATTAGAAGGCTTTCAAAAGTGCTCAATTTACCGTAAATAGCCTTTAATGTCGGTAACAATGAGCATGACATACATACTTGCAAGTATTGTGTATCTATGATTCCAATTCGTGACTTAAAATTATTTTGTGGCAGTGACTGAATTTATATAGTTACTGTAACTTGGGATCACTTTGTGGCAGCTTTAGACAGCGTTCTCTATGAAAATATTATTAAAATATCCCCCAATTTCCATGAGATATTTGAAGTAGTTAATGGTACCAATTAAACTAGTGAGAATTTTAAACAATCTCTGTGAAATTGCAGGAAATTTGAATAATAGTGAGAAAATAAATCTGTGTCAGAAAGTGATTCTAGCATACGGTATTTGTGACTGAAGGGGTTAAAACACGATTTGCGTGGGGTTGCGTGGGAGTAATGCTGGATTTGCAATAAAAAAATTATGCGTTAAGAATTATGCAGCAAGCACTGTACTGGCATACGTAAACACGTCTTCTGTTATTTACAGTTTCCAATAAAATGTTTTAATTCTTAACTGCAATCAATGGAAACAGGTGACAAACCTGTCATGTTTCCTTTTTGTTTTTTTAACAAGACCCCATATAACACAACCATATTTAAGCAGAACATGCTTCAAAAATTTACATTTTCTAGCAGAAAAGCGTATTTTATGAACTCATATAATTGTAAAAATGCGCACACACAAACTTTTTTAATATTTCTTTAATACTTATATTACTGCAAATAAGAGTTTCCCGCCAACAACAANCTATAAACACAACCATATTTAAGCAGAACATGCTTCAAAAATTTACATTTTCTAGCAGAGAAGCGTATTTTATGAACTCATATAATTGTAAACATGCGCACACACAAACTTTTTTAATATTTCTTTAATACTTATATTACTGCAAATAAGAGTTTCCCGCCAACAACAACGACTGCTCTGTTCTGATCGATCGTCGTCTCACTAGTTTTACTTAAAATACAAAATACAATTTTTTTTTACGTTTAAGGAAATTACAACAATTCACACGAACTGCTAAGTTCAGTTGGAAACCAATGTATAATATAACACAATTTAAATTATTCCGTACACGTCATAGCTCATAATTTAACGCTTAATTTTCTATTGTAAACACAGCTTTATTTCTGCTGAGGATACTTAACGTTCAAAGAACCAAAACACGTGTGGGTGGAGGAGGGGGCGAGTGAGTTGAGAGATTTGGGTGACTCTTAACATCGAGGTCTTGAGAGTAGATGAGGGTGAAGCGAGATGAGTATGGAACAGCGCTGGAATGCAAATACGAGGGGAACGGGAGGTCCCCAAGAAAACCCGCTGACCAGCAGAGTAGTCCGGCACAATTTCCGGGGGTGTCCCCGTCGGGAATCAAACCCGGTTCACTTAGGTGCAAGGCGCGTGGTCAAACCACTACACCACCGCGGCTCCCTATTGGGAGGGAGGTGAAGAGAGAGAGAGGAGATACGTCATTGTTTATGAAAATCGCAACACCCAGTAAGAATGGCCCGAATGATTCCAAACTCGGAGGATGTGTAGAACAGTGTACCAGTAATATCAATTGCAAAGAGATGGCATACACGTAGGCCCAGCAGCGTCCACTCTTAGGTGACCGGAAAGGTCAGTGTTACGCCAGGCTCAGTCAGTTAAGAGCCGTCAAATAAAGTGAAAGTGACCACCAGTATGCCTCGTCAACGTTAAAGGGCACCATATCAGCATGTGAGTCAGTTATAACGGGGCAGAATGATCGGTCTCGGGGAAACGGGTTTGTCATACCGTGACATTTTGGCTCGTAAAGGGCATGCTGCTACGAAAATAATACGTGTGTGGAACCAGTGGATAGAAGAGGGTTGCACTCAGCGACGAGCGGGTAATGGACCGCGCAATGTGACCACAGTACAGGTTGACCGCCATCTTGTCCGCATGGCCGTTACGTACCATTTATCCTCGTCCATAGTGTTGGCCCAACACTGGAGCACTGCAACGGGTGTGGATGTGTCTGCGTAGACGGTTCGACGCCGTCTTCTAAGGGCTGGACTGGTGGCACGCATGTCATTGCGTCGGCTTCCATTGTCCATAAATCACAAACGCCTCAGACTGCAATGGGCACGTGAACGCCGTCGTTGGCATACTGAGTGGCAAAATGTAATGTTTTCGGACGAGTCCGGCTTCAACCTTTCCTACAGTGATGGTCACATACGTGTTAGACGCTAACGTGGTGACCGCAATTTGGCAGCCTGAATTGTGGAGCGACATAGCAGACAAACGCCAAGTGTGATCGTATAGGGCAACATCAGATACAACATGCGATTTCGATTCCTGCGTACTGAGGGTAATCTGAACAGCAACCGTGACATCAGGGCGAGGTACTGCCCTTCCTTTATGCATATCCACATGCCATATTTCAGCAGGACAATGCTCGGCCACATGTAGCGAGGAATGTGCAAGCCTTCTTCAACGAACGACGCGTACCACTGCTTCCCTGGCCTGCACGTTCACCTGACATGTCCCCCATCGAACTTGTCTGGGATATGGTTCGTCGGCAACTTGTTCGTCACGGTCATCCAGCAACCACAGTTGATGCTTTGTAGACTCGCATACAAACCGCGTGGAGGGAAGCTCACCAGGAAAATAACCAGGTCTTCTTTGATTCCAAGCCACGACGCTTAGGAACTCTGATAGCAACACGTGGGGGCTTCACACCATACTTGTAGAGTTCTGTAATCCTAAAAGACAGTGTATTTTCATGTACTTAATCTGCGGTGTAAGTTCATTTCAATCACACGTATCCTTGGTGTTGCATTTTTCTCAAACGTTAGTGAAGACAGAGAGAGAGATAGATAGATATAGAGAGATAGAGAAATAGAGCCGCGCTGTCACGAAGATACGACAATAGGTTTAAAACCGCCTCAAGAAAATTTTCCCAATGTATCCCAAACGAGGAGGGGGGGGGGAGCGTGCAAATAAAGGTGGTGTCCGGGACACGCCTCCCCTCGCGTGAATACGTCAACAGCGGCGGGCGCATTCACCGCTAACACGTGTTTCCTCTGCACTTGAAAGCCGTGAGGACGGCTGCCCGCACTTGGCGCCCTGTCTCGCGCACTCCTGCACCACCACACTAGTCTTGTTTGCTCGGGAAAATGGAAGTTTCGCCTCTGCTCTTTCCCCCTGGGCTGCTGGAGTGACAGCCTGCGACTTTACTTATACAACGTCGCGTCGGCCAGCACTTGCATTTTTACTGCATTAGCGATGCAGTCAACACTGCTGCACGGAACTTTAAAAAAACACTTCAAGTTATTTACGGAACTCATTTGCCTACTATTTCCTTTTAACATCTTTACTAAGGAACTTTATTGAGGTGCCCGCTCAGAGAGTAGAACGTTTGTATACTTCTGACTTACGAAAATTTAAGTTGCATGGGCTTAATTATTTTATTCATGTGACAGCCATATAAAAAAGTGAACTTCTTGGGAACGTAAATGTGTAAATAATGTGCCAATTTATGCTTTAATGCGCGAAAAGATAATTAAATACTACGTAACAGCTTTTCACGATAAAGTAAGTACTTCTGAAATTCCTGCTTATTTTCTACTTTCAACCGGTTGCGTATTCTTTCACAGTATCTCAATGTTAACATTGTCGTGTGGAATATGTTTAANTATTTTCTACTTTCAACCGGTTGCGTATTCTTTCACAGTATCTCAATGTTAACATTGTCGTGTGGAATATGTTTAAACAGCTGTTCAAATGTCCGCTGTATATATTTCCATAATAATGCGACATGAGATTATATATGGTGGTGTTCACTGTAAACCTACAATTTAATTTAAGTAAATAATATATCTTTGAAGACAGTGTTGTTGTTACATTAACTACTTTGAAAGGCTCGAATTTTCGCCAGTCATAGGAACGAAACCATTGGAGATAACACTCGAGTATTTAGTTCATCATCTACAGCAAACAACATGTGTTCAATCGTCGTTAAATTATACGAGAATTATTAAAAATAACATTAACCGACTGAACTAAGGAAAACGGCCTACTTAAACACTTTTAAAAAACGTATACTTGTATTTAAGTATAATATTATGCAAAAGTATGCTCGCGCTGCAAACATTACAATCGTGACAATATTTGCAGACGTATAAAAATTCCTGCAGATAACGTTGTGCGAATTAAAGTACAAATAACTCCGAAATTAATTTATGTAGGCCTATACACACACATAATGTGTAAGCAAATTGCCGGTTTTCCTACGATGACGTTACGAATGCTGAAAATAGTCGTGAAACACCGGTGGCTGAACCGAATTGATCCAAATTTTTACAGAACACTTCCATGGAAATATTTATCAACTAAATGCAATTTTAATGAAAATGCGTCTGGCTGAATTTTGTTTTTACAGGGTTCGACAACATAAAGGTTTTGCCTAAAATTTATTACAATAAAATAACTTTTAGCAGATAATATTAGAATGACTGCAGTGATTTGAACGTAATTTCTTCAGAAAACTAACAAATCAATACCTAATCGATGACAACGTATTTCATGAAATTTTATTTATGCATTTAGTGCAGAATTCAATTTTCATTACCAAAATTGACGTTATTCGTAGCAGCTCGTAATGCTCACTGTTTATGTTGTCCCAGATACATTGAACGATTAAGCAAAACGTCAAGGAACTGTGGAAACACATAAAAAGTACGAGAAAAATGTTCGAGATGTGTTAAAAAGCAATTTCGTAACGTTATTTGTTAAAAGCTAATGGAATACTTGCCGAAGTATCGACCCGTGAACTGTTCTTGATGAGTCTCGTAAATTATAACACGCGTCCATTAAAGTTACAAAATTGCTAAACAATATTGGAAATATAATTAAATGCACTCGACTTAAGTTTCTTCAAATATAAAATTATTATGACCAACTTTAATTCATGTAGACACACTTACCAGGTTGGTATATTATTAGAAATGTCAGACTTCCTGCGACTAAAAACAACATCGAAATACAGCAAAAAGGAATTATAAAATTTGCCGCTTCATTGAAAAGATATATAGGCCAAAATATTTTCTTCATTACGTAAATAAATCTGTTATACTTATTGGAGGTTACGAACTGCCACATAAATCACGTTGTTCAAGGCACCTACGGAAACTAACCATGGAACTGAACATCGACTGCCATGTAAATTCACAGAATTCAGAGCATTTGAAAATGGGAACGGGAAAGACGTAAATAAAAAGAGTAAGCAAAACAATGGACCTACTAACTTAAAACAATGCGTCGGTCAAGCGATGTTTTGAAATTTTTACAAATAAAAATGTGTTATTATTAAGCAATTTTTATTGTTTAGTGCGCAAAACAATAAGATAGCGGTGAATTCCATGTACCGTTAATGTTTAATATTGCGTTTGGTGAGACTTTAAGACCTGGAACTACTTCTTCTAATTCGGTGCCGATTTTACCGTGAATATTGCGGTCAATGCTTACGTTGAAATGTATGCAGTAAGGGTCAGTGATTTTATCTCCAAAGGTTGATTTCAAGAGTAGTCGGTTTATCNTCTTACGTTGAAATGTATGCAGTAAGGGTCAGTGATTTTATCTCCAAAGGTTGATTTCAAGAGTAGTCGGTTTATCGTGAACCACCTATAATTTTATTCAGAAGAACTCGTAAAATTAAGGTAGCATGCAATCAGCTGCATCATGTTGGTAGGATTCGGAGCATCAAATTCGGATATAATCAGTCTAATGTTTTCAATGATAGAATTCACTAACTTGAAATATGTACATGGTGATCATTTTCGAAATAAGTGTCTGAGCCACTAATAAAACATACGTTTACATGGCCTACCATAACGCCACACGTGTGAAAAATTTGGTGTAATCGGTTTATTAGTCTCTAAGATGTGGCATTAAAATTTATTTTTTAAACAGGTATATCTTATAAAAACTGCATAAAAAGAGTTTCTGTATAGGAAGTTTCTTATAGATACTGTCAGCATAAAATTTTGATTGAATTTGGTTAAATTGTTATATAGATATGCCAAAAAAGTCTAAATATTTATATGGCCACAGCTAGAGGGCCACCATTTTGAAAATAAGTGTCTAGCATTCCTAAAACATATCAGTTTACATCACCTACTGCAGTACTCCTGGTTTGCAACATTTGGTAGCAATCTGTCAATTATTTCTCGAGATATGACATAAAAAATTTATTTATTCGTTTGGAACTATATTACAAAATGGAGGGCAAAAGACGCTTTGTGNCTCGAGATATGACATAAAAAATTTATTTATTCGTTTGGAACTATATTACAAAATGGAGGGCAAAAGACGCTTTGTGAAAACACATTAAATGTTTGTTATATATATACTCCCAGCGTACAAAGTAGAGTTGGTATTGAGTACATGGTTTCGATGATATAGCATACTATGCTAAAATAGCTAGATGTTATACTTGAATCATAATTGTACACATTAACTGCCGCAGTGCTACTTGTTTGCCAATTTTGGTAGCATACTGTCAATTGTTTCGCAAGATATCGCACAAAAGCTTTATTAATTCAATTAGCCCTGTCATACAAAATGGCGGACAAGAGTGGTTGTTTTATATATTATATTATGCTTGTAATATATACTATTAGCACACAAAATTTGTTTTAATTTTGTTAAACACTTAGTTATACCAAACAAACCTCAAATATTTGTATGGCCACCCTTTTGAAAATAAGTGCTTAATAAAGTTAAATTACTTAAATTCACCTGGCCTATCATAATATTACACAGGTGCCTAATTTGGTGAAAACTGTTTGAGCAGTTCAGTTTTCGAGATATAACGTAAAAGCTTTATTTTTCATGTGGCACTATCTTTCAAAATGGTTGACCAACATCAATATTTCCTTCTGAACTCAATGCCAACAACTTGCACTGTCAGCATATAAAATTTGATTAAAATCCTAATTTTTAAAATGGCTGCCATTTTAAAAGTAAGTGCCTAGTGTGTTCGAAAACTATAAAAGACAGGTGTCCTTACTAGGTACCTTGTGTAGGCCAATTTTGGTGAAATTCGTGTTCACGCGTTTAAAAATTGAAAGGGGGGTGGGGTGACACACGCACAGACACACACACACATAGAGACGCGCACACAGACAGAAAAATTATCTCTTATGCCGTTCTTTCCTTCGGAAAGTTGGCTAAAACGAATGCCTTTAAACCACGTTTGCGGAATCGTTATCATACCTCGAATAAAGGCGTTAACTTTAAATGGTATCGAAATCAGCAGTCATCGTGTTACGTTATTTAAATTCGTCCGCTTATGATTTTACGTTAATAAGGTAAAGGGACGCAGCCTGCAATAAATTATATTAACTGTTGAAAAATGTACACATATTGATTCTTTACAGTAATTCGAACACATGCGTCCTGACACGCAAACCTACCAGAATACGGGAGATGAATGGTTACATCCTAGTAGATAAATGTTGTTCAACGCTTAATTAGCTAATAAAAAACGTCAAGCCAATTCACTGGCCGGCATCTTTTCATATCGATAAGGAAACTGCAAAACCCTTCGTAAGTAAATACACCGATATTCGTGTAGGATCTAAATGGAAATCCACGCTGTAGAAAACATCGTCATTGAAATCAGTCTGCATGGAACCCTCGAGCTCTATAATGGGAGTCAGCTGTGCTGCTGGCCCACTAAACCGTTACCACCGAGACTACAAAACACTGCAACCTCTATGTGACGTCACTGGTGGTAGACAATGCAATTTCTACGCGGCATTCCTTATAAAATGCAGCAATGCGAGAAACTTAAATAGGCAGTACTGAATAATACAAAATTTCGTATCTTTCAGTTTGTTATCATTTGCAAACAGGTTCAGAACGATGCTCANAGGCAGTACTGAATAATACAAAATTTCGTATCTTTCAGTTTGTTATCATTTGCAAACAGGTTCAGAACGATGCTCAGAAATATTTTTTTATGACTTATTTGTTGATTTTTAGTTGCATTTACTCTGTTACCATTTATATATAAGGAAATAAANGAAATATTTTTTTATGACTTATTTGTTGATTTTTAGTTGCATTTACTCTGTTACCATTTATATATAAGGAAATAAATATATTCATAAAAATTACTTAATGGTACATTATTAAAGACCTTTCTCAATAATTCTTTGTATAGTAAAGATGTTAAGTAATACTTTTTAATTAATGGGGATGTATTATGANAAAGACCTTTCTCAATAATTCTTTGTATAGTAAAGATGTTAAGTAATACTTTTTAATTAATGGGGATGTATTATGAACATAATCTCTTCTGAATGAATCTTACTCTGTGTTACATAAAATATATATGTGTTGTTTTAAATAACCTGTATAAACTTACTCATGAGAAAATACTGTCAAAATTGCCTTTGTGTATTGCAAGGTGCATAAGACAATTAATCCCCACTGTAGGCCTAAAGACGCGATCGCGCGGGTGTGAAAACACACACACACAGACTACAATAATCTTAAACATTTCTTTATCTACTGAGAGCTATAAACTTGATAAACATCTACTTACACGTGAAGACATTGAAGGAACGAAGCGCTCTCACGAAATGAAGAAAGAGAAAACGNACTTGATAAACATCTACTTACACGTGAAGACATTGAAGGAACGAAGCGCTCTCACGAAATGAAGAAAGAGAAAACGGTTGTGTCAACCAAGCGTTTTCTCTTTCTCCATTGCCAAGAAACTAAAATAGTACCTTTAGCCGATTAGGCTAATAACCAAGATTCTGAGGAACACAAAACTTAAGCATCGTTGTGTGTTATTACACTACAGGCCTCATTTAAAATTTAAATACAACACGTCATATGCCTAAACTAACTAAGCTGCCAGGTATATTGGGGACTAATGTTTGTCTCGTAGTCGTGACATCACCGACTTGGCTAGAAGAGGTTGAAAGGTCCTGGAGTCTCGGCGGTAACGACCTAACACGCCTGTGTGGAAGCTTAGCTCGACTTCGCATAAAAATGCCGATTGCGCTCACGGAAAGTTTGACAGAAAGGGTCATATTTTAAGCTATTCGTTAATTTTTCGTATCCGCTAGGTTTCAAATAATTTATAAATTAATAACATCTTGGAGCAAGGAAAATTCTTATTCTAAGTCATGTTTCGTTGCAACACTCCGAGTCATCGGCAATGCTCGAGTTTTTGTTAGCGAATGCCAGATGACGACACTACTCACGTGAACATTAACTGAAATATGGGATTTGTTTTATAAACTTATGAATACTTCAGCTAGAAAAGACCAATAAACCAAAGCAGTGAAGTTGTAAAATTTTTATTTTGCCTTTAAAGTGTTTGGAAAATTGGTATTAAGCAAACAGTTTGTGCCAGAAAAAAGGTAAATTTAGTCCGTCCAATTACTCAAATTTGCTGTCAGCATCGTGTTTGGCAATATCAAAGGGAAAGTCAAGCACTAGGACGGTATTTCATAAATCGGCTGCTCGTGTGAGTGACTGCATGTTATGGATAACAAAATATATAATGCTGGATTTCATGGGAGATAATCGTACTATCCTAAAAGTAAAATTCACAGAGAAATAATGAGCAGTTCGAAAGTTTGATCTTATAATGAACTGACGAACGTATCAATTAAATGCGGATTGATTATGACTGCAGCGAACCTGGGACAAATGAATGAAAATACGTATTGCGTATACATAAATGTGCTTTCATTTCGCATGAAATTGTGTTAGGCGAACTGTAGTTTATTAAGATACCGAGTATTGTAAAACAACTGTACAACTACACTACAATTTATATGGTTAAAAAATTAAAACAAATAGGTTAATTGATGCCAATTAAATATTCGTGTTTTGAAAAGTATTTTTATATTTCTGCGTGAAGATAAAACTACTTCACGATTCTCATATTCCGCAGCTACAAATAACAATAAACTGTACCACGCACCCGCCATGTTTTCATATAAAACTCCATAATGACAGCTCGAAGGGCTTCATCAGCGTTTAGAATGTTATGGGGAACGTAGTGATATCAAACGAATACTTGAAGGCACTCAGAATACCTCATTTCGTGAGGAAGTGAAAATTAAAGTTATAACGAATACTTTTGTCGAAAGGAAACGAGACGAATAACTTAAAATAAGCGCTCTGCTCAGGGCTCTGAATCTTCTATTTCGTGCCGTGGGTTGGTTGAGAACTGCCGCTAGTTAATCACTTCGCCACATAAACGCAATGCTTCAGCAACCAGAGCAAACTAAAGATTCACAGATCTCATGTCAGGTGACTACGGTAATCGAATTAGTAACCCACATCCTCATATTTTACTTTAGGATTTACATGAGTTAAACATATCAATACATGATTTCATTAGTAGAGAAGCGTTTTTTTTTTTAATGTATGGCATTTTATTATGAGCGAGTTTATTTACGATGTGATAATCCACACAGGCAAGGGGCTTATTCTAAGTTTTTTGTTACTATTAAATCTGCCGATAGGCATCATGATTCTCGTCCGGTCTCCACAGTACTGTATTCAGAGTTTTTATCTGACATTGTGCTCGATACCAACAATCATTACTGCCATGTTTTCGTAACGACAGGGTACAGAGATGTCAAAACAAATAAATACAGTCGAAACAGCGCACCAAATGGGCGACGCGTGAACACGAAGTTTGCTACGCGTCGGCGTTGATTGATCATTTAAAGACAGAACGTAAAGTTTATGTTTTCCTTACTAAATCAGAGTCGGCAGGTAGTCCGCAATCAGTAGACTCGTAGTGTAGTTATGAGACAGAGCATAGCATTCTTTACGTTGCTGAAAGATAATTGCTAATATCTGAACGGCGATATTTATACATCATACATATATCATGCACGATGACTGTTTCTTCTGTGCTTAAATAATATTATTAACACATGACAGTTTTAAATACTACTTCAAATAATCTACCGGCTCCTCCTGCATTTTTAGGTATCGTTTATCAACACGAAAGCCAAATGCATATTACACGTCAACTGCGTGATGAGTTTTTCTTCAAATACTGGTCGTGTAGAAAACAGATCTTAAACTACATTTAATAAAATTACAACCACAATTATTTGAAAAATAATCACGAATTAGAACAATGTTATATATTTACTTGAATTATTTTATTTGCAAGGATATGTATTATATATGAAAAAAAAATTAAATGTCAACGTTATATAAAGCAGAAATAAGCCAAAAATTAGAAAGTATAAAATTCGTTATACACACGAGGATATAAATTGACAAAATCCTTCTAACTGGATATTTTCAACACGCACAGAAAATCGCTTACGTAACTGGGACACAGCCAAATAGGTACAATTATATGTATTATTATCGTTCTACTACCACTATGTCAATTATATTTTGTATTTAATTTTTTTTATAAGGGCGTCTTAAATATTTAGTGTGTTTAAGGTTACGTCTAAGTTGCGTTTGCTGTGGAAACGCTTCCTCCAAATTCCTTAATTTCCCTTGTGCTATTACCTATAAATTTTAATAGATACCCTAATGCTCAACAGTCAAATACACTTAAGTAGTTTTACCACAATTGTAAAATTNGCCTATAAATTTTAATAGATACCCTAATGCTCAACAGTCAAATACACTTAAGTAGTTTTACCACAATTGTAAAATTAAAGTTTATATTATGGTACCAGTAGTTTTTACAGCGACTGTGAAAGAAATATCAACAAGTGACAATAAACATCTGCTGATTATTTATGTCCACGCAGCTTACTCTAGTACATAAGAAAGCATTTTATTTCTGTCTTTTCGTGAGCGATCTATAGAATTCGATGTAGAGGTGCCCTGACGGTTGTTACATGGGCCAAAGAATAAGTCCTCAGATTTTGTTAACGTCGGGAAAAAATAATAAAACACACTTTACTTCATATTTTAAATTATTGTTGTAATCGTACATTTTCTCATTTATAAAAAACTGGGAGTGTTTCATTCTGACCCCATGTGTCTTGGGTACCGTAAAAGTGATATAGTATGCAATAATTCACTCGAGAAGTTCAGCCACTTTCTGTGAAGTTTAAGCGCGTACAGAAATATATACCGCATTATTAAAAACGAAACACCAAGGAGAAACCATAAGAAATGCCTAATATTAATTTTTACATATTACTATTACTGTCACAGAAAATGTTATAGTTTCATAGCAATATATAAACATTGCTTGGAAAATATCAGTATGTTGAAAACCTCTGCAAACTGAAACGAGGTTTTACTGATGAGCCTAATTTCCTAAACATGGATGCAATTAATTTTTAAACCATTTCTTAAAAGCCGAGTTGGTAAGTAGTACTTGTCTCGTTGAAAGCAATATCACAAGAGATGAAACCAGCATCATGTGCCACACTAGTGAGACAACTACAAATACACACCTGCCTTACCCGGGTCTCGAACCCAGAAAACCTCGCACCATAAGCTGGCGTGCAATCAACTGCATTGCGGAGATCGGATTCGAGCATCAACTTCGAATGCAATCAGTGTAATGTTTCGAATGGTAGGGTTTACTAATCTCAAATATTTATAGGGCCGTCATTTCGAAAATAAGTGGCTGAGCCACTTAAAACATGTAAGTCTACATGGCCTATCATAGCGCTACTTGTGTGAAGAATTAGATGAAAATCGGTTGATTGGTCCCTCCGATATGTCATTAAACCTCCATATTTTTCTTGCAATGATTTTTATAAATGGTGTGCAAATATGCTATGTACAAGCACATTCTATGGTTGTATACTGCCAGTATACAAAGAAAAGCTAAAACTAAAAAACGATCACATAGTTTCGAAGAAATAGCACACTAAGTTAAAATGGCTTTATAGCTGTCATTCTGAAAATAAGTGCCACACTTCAAATAACATATATTTATATGGCCTGCAATGATACAACTCCTTCATTAAATAAAATTAGGTGAGAATGGGTTGTTTCCCGAGATATGACATAAAACCTTATTTTTTATTGTGGGGCTAACTTACCAAGTGACAGAAAAAATGAGCTCTGTATTGACACATTTTATAGTTGTAATTGATGCTGTTAGCATACAAAGTTAAGTTAGAACCTGTTACGTTAATAAAAGATACCGAGCTAAAAAAAATATATGTGGACACAATTTTGAAAGTAATTTCCTGGTCTACTTAAAACATATAATTTTGCACCACTGCTGCAGCGAAAATTGTTTGCCAAATTTAGTAGGAATCTGTCAATTGTTTCAGACATATTACATAAAAGTTGTATTTTTTCATATGGTATATCTTACAAACTGGGGGACAAAAAATGGTCGGTGTAGACGCATTTGATAGTTGTAATATATTCTATAAGCTTACAAAATTAAGTTCGAATTGATTACGTGGTTTCGAAAATAAATTATACTAAACTAAAATGTCTATGTGGTCGCCATTTTGAAAATAAGTGTCTGGAATACCTGAAACATATAATTTAACATCATCTGCAGCGGTACTACTTGTTTGCCAAATTTGGTAGCAATCGGTTCATTTTTTACCGAGATGAGATATAAAATGTCTGATAAAATGGCTACGTGTTGGCATATATGATGAATGTAATAGATACGGTCAGGATATACGTTTTGGTCGAAATTCGTTCAATGGTGTAGTAGAAATAGCAATTAAACCTAAAATACTTGTGTAAACCATTTAAAAAATAATTACCTAATTAATTTCAATCACTTATATTTACCTTGTCTGCCGTAGCATTACTTACATGCCAAATAAGTTGAGAATTGCCTTGATAGTTTTCGAGATGTAATGTAAATGTTTTATTTTTTGATTTTGTGCTACCTTCCAAAATTGCAGAAAAACAACATTATCCATTTCAAAATTTGGTTTAAATCGGTTGAATGTTTCTCGAGATATGACGTATCGCCCCAAATATTGAAATTGCCGCCATTTTGAAAGTAAGTGACTGGTGTAGTCGAAAAATATAAAAGTAAGGTGTCCTTACTAAGTGCTATATATGTACCGAGTTTGGTAAAATTCGCTTGACGCGTTCAAAAATTGAAAGGGGGGACACACACACAGACACACATAAACACACAGACACACATAAACACACATACACACAGATAGGAAAGTGATCTCATAAGCCTTTCTTCCTTTCGGAAAGTAGGCTAAACAAGAGCTGCTATACGCTATGGCGTCGAATTAAATAGGCGAGGGATGTGTTTCTGGAGAATCATTTGCCAGGCTGCTTGTATCCGAGGCTACACTTTATCGGTGTTGGCTGTTTGATTATAATGACAAGATAGTTGCCGAGTGACCATATTCCAGACATGTGCAGTAGTTGACATATCGGGTGAACATGCAGTCCAGGGAAGAAGCTGTATCTGCCCTGCTTCGAAGACGTTCTGGACATTTCTGGCAACATGTGTCCAGACGTTATCATGTTGGAATATGGCTCCAGGAGTGTGCTCAAGGAAGAGTACTGCTTTATCCTCCACAACTTCCCTGATGAAGCAGTCGAGAGTGTTCTAGATCGCATATGATACCCCATTGCTTCCCAAACAATCACGCCCATCGTTAGTGCTGTATGAAGCTGTACCGCGGATTCTGAAAAATGGTGCTCACCTTGGTAACATCGAATGTGTTTGCGGACATCATTGCAAACCAAGTTGAAGCGGGACTCGTCCGAAAACACATGTTACTCTACACGCCAGTGGGTGTATTTGTGGGCCCATTGTAGCCTGAGGCGTCGATAGTTCAGACTCAAGTGAATCCTCAGCCAAGGAATGCATGGACGCAGTCCTCTGCCAAGCAGATACCGTCGAACCTTGGAGACAGACAATGTCAGGCATGTTGTAGTGTTTCAGCATTCTGCTAACACTCAAAAGGAAGCTGGTTGGTCACTGTTATGAGGATGAGATGTCTGTTATTCCCTGGTGTCGTCACATTTCATGGCACAGTTCCGGGTTTTCGAATCGTCTTGTTCTCTTCAGTCCACTGCTTGCACACTCCCTTCACTGTCTTGTTATCATACTCTGTATGAGCAGCAATTTCGCGGTATGAAAATCTTCTTTCATGCAAGCCGAACATTCGGCCCCGTTAAAACTCTGGAATGTGCTTACAAGGTTCCCTTTCACGTCGACGATGCATACCGACTCTAGTAAGAACATTTACAGCTCACTGACGATGAACAACTTTACTTGTCTGGATCCTTAACGTTCACATATTTATACGCTTTTACAAGTCATTTCAGAGGGTCCTGCCACGTCAAGACATGCGAAATCATCGTAAATACTAATCACGTACGTATCAAACCCTGCTCTATATTTCTCGTGAGATTAGTTTTTATTTGAATTTTTCCTTCATGATGTTACATTTTTCAAGCACATGAGTGTAAATAAGAACAAAAATTCTTCGTAATGGATAATGTAATGGATAATTGTTGCAAGGGACCATTCTACTTTCTTGGTGTATAGCTGAGTTATTCAGCGCTGATGAAAGCGAAATGAGAAGAAACTGGAGCAACGTTGGAATGCAACGGCGAGGGAAACAAGTTCCACCCGAGAAAACTATTTGGTCAATGGTAACGTCTGCCAAGTTTCCCATTTGCAAAAATTTAAGTTTACTTCGCCGGGAATAGAGCCCGTTTCACTACGCTGGGAGGCGAGCCAGCCGGCTGACCAGTACATTTCATTGGCCACGTTTGACTGCAGCTGCGGCCAAGTAACTGAATATAAAAAAACAGGCCCAAGTTACTTTTCTTTATTGATTTCGGAAGTAGCAGAAGGTATCGTATTTTCGTTTTGATTCTAAACTAGAAACAAGAATTCATTACGTTCCATGTTTTAGTTTTCTTTTGAAATTTAAAAGTAATTTCATGCAGCCAAAATAAACAGTAACAACATTAATGTGAGATAGTCATCGACCAAAATTCATTTTCACTACGTTCTAAAATGTTCTCACGAGGTACTGCATTTTTAAAAGTTAAATAATAATTATGTTTTGTTAGCAGCTATTTGTTTTTCGGTGCACCTTACAATGGAACATATAACAGATTCTAACACATTAAAATTTTAACACAAGAAAGGAAATTTTTATCTTCATAATGGCAATAATGCTTTTTTTTTCAGATATGTAAAACGCAAGAACGATTATTTGTGGCGTCTTTACGAATACGGATGATCATCATTTTTAAAACTGTCCCTCTTCTTTATAATTAAATTAGTGTGCCTTTTAGAACATTTAAGATAAAGAATATTACTGAGAAAATTAGAAAGTTAATGATCGTAATTTTTCTCCTTTATCAAGTTTAAGGATAACACCTACAAAACAGGACTAAAATTTTAGTTTTGCAGCGAGTTATCTGGTAAGCGCAGACATGGAAATTTCATCTGTAATAAAATATAGCGTATATAAAATTATTTAATTGAAATTCGTCTACATGTATTGTTAATAAACCGACTTATTGTTATAAGCACGGTAATCATTATTTAATTGATATTTTTATCGTTCGCTACGATCTACTACAATAATTAACAAATTCACTCTTCGATTTGTGTCACTAAACTAGGAGAGGGTTGTAGCAAAACAGAACTATTTATCTCGTCTTGCTATTCATATTGGTAAAAAATATTATTTATTTATGCTCTTTCACACCTAACCTTAGGCCAAATAAACATGTATTACTGATCAGTAAATTTATGACTTTATTACTGAATACTACCAGTTGTCAAATTTGACAGTTCCAGATTTGATGAAAGAACATGAATATTTTTTTTATATTCAACAGCGTTGTTATTTATAGGGATATAAATAGTTTGGCTAATTAATTTTTACATATATATATAAGTGTTAGATGCACACTTGTTCATAAGTTTATTAGATGCATCCCAGAATAATTTGAATCAATTACAAACCTGCAAGTAAATAAGGATCGAATCCCGTGCTAGCTGTTATGAGGTAAAAACTAGCTTCTCACTGTGGCAGCGGATAATGAAGAGGCCCCAGTAAACAGAAGACTGTGAATTATGGTCTAAATGTCATTGCCGTGGAGAAAATATGAGGTAAAGTGCGTATGTGAGCTTTACAGTAGCCACGCTTCGAATTCCTACGTTGGATTACTTTTTCTGCCAATAGCACCATCAAAAACAACGCGAATAGAATTTGAGGTTAGAAGACTTTATTTTAAGTAGGTCTTTTGAGGTGTTTCTACACTTCCTCTAATCTAGTTTTGATGCAAATAGAATATATTTAAGATAGAGTATTTTATTCACATAAATAGTCAGGTCTGTTGAAAATTCAAATGCAAATAAACAAGTTCATCACTGTTGACCCTGTGACTTTGAAAGCTGTAATAGCGATGGGAGATCCAAAGTTAGGTACATGCGCAGAAGATAAAAATCAGACTAACTGATGTTTTATATATATATCGTCATTACACCCGCGAAACTTTCCGAACCATGTTTACCAACTATAGGAATGTAAATGACAAATTCTGACGGTATGACGAACGCCTGTCATAAAAAAGTCGCGATGACTAAGCTGAGAGTTCACTCTAGTCTTTAAAATTGAAATAATCAAAAAAGATTCAAATTTGTGGAACCAGTAAAAAGTGTTTATAAGAAATCAGTGGCATTTCATTTATAGTCGATTAGTGTTCTACTCACACTTTTTGAATCAAACCTTTGAATAGACACCCCATGCATTACGTGTTCGGTTATATCCTAAGTATGTCATGTATTTCAAGCGTTTTATACTTCTGTTACCACAAAAGTGGCTTATTTTATGGTGAAGTNATATCCTAAGTATGTCATGTATTTCAAGCGTTTTATACTTCTGTTACCACAAAAGTGGCTTATTTTATGGTGAAGTTGAACTTTTACTTATAATTTATCTATAACTTATAATATTTAATTAATAATTCACATTAANTTATTTTATGGTGAAGTTGAACTTTTACTTATAATTTATCTATAACTTATAATATTTAATTAATAATTCACATTAATAAAAATAGAGAAACTATAGGTGTGTTGTAATGTCTAGTAAGTAATCATTCTTATGAAAAATACTACCACACTGAGTGCGCACGAATATGGTACGTTGTACCATTGGTGTAATTTTATAAACCCGTTCAAGCTTTGTTTTCAAGAGGCGGAGGAGTACATTGGAAATAGAAATTTTGCAGGGCTTCAGAAAAGTTGGAATATACCGTGAATGATGGACTATACTAATTATGCCAGTGCCTGACATCCAGTGATTAAATTATGTTTTCAGCTTTATTTCAGTGGCTTACACTACTACGAGGCATTGGTTGCCAGTTAACTCGACTGACCTTGAAACAAGTAACAGTTTACTATAGCTATAGAACACTCTTCAGANAGGTATATCAGCCATGGAGGGAAATGAGAAACCTGTGAGAGGGTGATGGAGCACTGCTCGTGACGAGGGGCTTCGCTTGTTGAGCCTCCACAACGCCCGCAGATCGAAGAAGACTTAGCGGGAGCGTCAATTTCCGCTGGATGACACTCCCGGCTGTCGCGAATCGAATATTTCTACCTCTCCTCGCCGCTCTTTTTCCATGCGCTAAACGCCCACTCGCATTTGGCGGGGGGAAATATTCTTTATACGACACGAAACGCTGCTGGTTTGTAGCTGAGGACAGGAAAAACAACCTTCAGTACAGAGTATGAATAAAACAATAATATGCCACTGAAACATCGTGTTGAGCTTAAGATATATTTTAACATTTCTATTAACAAATGCTTAGTATTTTACAGTGGTGTATCTACACGACATACACTTAAATAAGAAGAAGAGTGGCTCCCAGTAAAGCATAGCACCCGACAATACAACATACGTAACTTATAAAAAGGTAGTACATAGAGAATAAAAATNGGCTCCCAGTAAAGCATAGCACCCGACAATACAACATACGTAACTTATAAAAAGGTAGTACATAGAGAATAAAAATTGAAATAAATGTACGATTTATGCTGCATATAAAAGCGGATTCACATATTTTGTATTACTATAAAAAAAATTTTCTGGAATTCACGTATTTAAATTCAAAAAATTAAATTGTTAATTTTTTATTTTCATTGAAAATATAATTCTGTTTCCATTATAGGTGCTTCAGAAATCACATTTTGCATGAAAATCTCCGCCGAGTAGGACAATCATAATAACTATTAATACAAGCATAATAATTACATCACTATTTTCTGAAATTCTTTCTGAAGTTAATATTACTAAGAAAGAAAATGACTAAAATATGCATTTGTATTGTAAATTTTAGTTATAAGAATTACGGCAAAGTAATTTCAAAGATATGTAATGTTGCTTACCTTTATTATAACGCTCTAGTATGTTAACTGATTGCCGGAAGTGACATGGAGTCGCACTGACGACGAGACGACTGCTCTCACAAAGGCGATACGTGTCTGCCGAGCGCACGTGCGTTACCAGCACCTCCAAATCGCAAAGTACCTTCAGACGGGCAGTCAACTTTAGGAGATACTATGGGTGGAGCTTGAACTATGTGCGTTAAGAGAAGCCATAAAAATCACTTACGTGTACATTTAAAGCGGCGCCTTCGTTTTTTTTATTGGAGCTACGAAATAATGAACAATTACGTTCCATTATTTTTTATTTTGTTGCGATTAATATGTACTCATAAATTTCAGTCAGTAGTTTAGTACAAGACATAAAAAATAATCCAACGAGTTACATTTTAGTGTATTTGAATACACAAAAAATTATTTCTAATGAAGTGAAGCTTAATTGTTTTCTTGCTTTTTATACGCAATAATCTTATTTGTAAGAAGCCAGACTGGAAATTCAAACAACTACAACAAAACATTTTAAAAAAAGTGAAGTCTATTTTAGTCTCTTTTTTGTGCAGAAAGGGAGCGGCTAGCCTAAATCCTTATGACTTGTACTTAAGGGGACCATGGAGCAAAACGTAACACTATAGTGGTTGATCGTATTGTACAACTTTATGGAAGCCAACAAAGGAAAACGAAGAATGGGCAATCCTACAGAGTCGTTTTACCAACTATGAGAGCAAATATTTTACCAGAGCGATGTAAATATTTCTACCAAAATATTTCTGACACCATAAATTTTAATATGTAATAGCGATGCGAGATATGCAAAATAGTTGCGCACAAAGATAGCAATACCTGTTATCTGGAATTTCCCTATATTAGATTTTCTGTGCTTGCTTCCAAAAATTGTAGAATTAAATTAACGCATTTGGAGTTGATTTAGGTGTTATGCCCCATTAAAATCTCAAAAATTACCAAAGTAAATTGTACGAGCCTCTGCTGGAACCTAAAATTGTTTAAGATGTATATTAATATACTAAATTGTGACTATTAAAGTTCATGTCAGTAATTACACATAAAACATACAACTACATTTAAAACAAACTCGTGTTATACACCGAACGTTAAAGACAAACTAAATATTTGAAATAATTTTATATTAATTTTTTATATCTCATATCGGGGCTATCATTTACTAAAATTAATTGCTCTGCATCCAGTATTTTTACAATGGATAAATATTATTCCTTGAAAATAATGTAATAATATTGCGTTAAATTTAAAAATAGTTTCAGATTTTTGTAAACTTGATTAACTGGCATACACGTATTGTACAATTTTTTTAACTGGGAAGTAATGTGTATCCAATGTGCCAGGCATAAACTGTTAACCAAGGAAGATTAGCTGCTGGTTCTACCATAATGCGAGTATTTTCATCAGCACACAGTTGTGGTGGTTGACAGTTCCATTTAATTTATAGGTTGCCTCATCGAACCAAACAATCACGTCAGTAAAATGTTCGTTGTAGTTGCGCATGTTCGCAAACTAATAACAAAATTCGACACGCCTAACTGGATAATCTTCATTCATAGCGTAAAGAAACGGGGGGATTTAGGGTATCCACTTTACTTACTTTAAAATGCGATGTACATTGGATTTACTGACACTTGACTCATGCGCAATTTGCTGTACAGAATTTGACTTCCTGGGGGAACGTTTGATTGTGTGCAAAGCAGCCCCCACACTTCGTTAGTCCGTTGTCGTTCTTTTTCCTGCAGCACCGTCCTTTCATCACATCGCACACAATTCCATCCCTCTTAAACTTGTCACATAATCGTTTCGTTGTTACACTTGACCATGGCACAGTATTGAATTCTGCACACCGTGGTCTCTGCGTCTCAATCATATTCTAACATTTCCAATAATACTTTACAATCCACTTATGTTGCTCGAAAAAAAAACTTTGTCACCTCCGCCATTTCCTTTACAGTTGTAGTGGTGCCACTCACGGCTGCAAGCGTAACGAACTGATGACATCAGAATGGCTACACGCGTTCGCACATACCCGCCGTTGTCCATAAAGCGTCAAATACACGCAGATCCATCAAATTTTCTTTAATATTTCTAAACGTATTAAGCATGTTAACATTAATTTAGGAAATCCGGTAAAATAGGATAACGAAATTTAATGAAATAATCTTACCACGCCAATATGAAACCAGTAAATTATACTTGAGTATGGTTGAAAGTAAATAATAGATTTCAAGGTTTCATGGGCATATATCTAGAAGGCAGGAGAATGTGGAGGAAGGAGGGGGTTTTTTGAGCCCCCTTGAAATTAAAACCTTCTCAATTTGGTCGGAGGGAAGGATTACTTTGGCCTCCAAAGCTGTGCCAAGGAAAGATGAATGTTTTAATAATTCATAACTATGTTCGTGGGGCTGCAAGGCGCTCAACAGCAAAGCGGGCCTGTGTTCAATTCCGAGTTTTCTGGCTGGTTATCTCAGGGAAGAGAATTAAGACGACGTTGTAGAGGAATGGCATATAATTGTTTGCGCGCTTGTATTATCTCTGCACTCAATCATCGGCAACTTCTATGTATGTTCGCCATGCTGTTGTTAATATGACATTTCAGAAATATTAGTCTAATGGATAATTTTGCTGTACGAAACTTGTAAACCACAAATATTCAAGTTAATACGTGTGTTAATTGTTATTTTGCAACTGATTTTGCATTAAATGTTTGCAATAATTTATTTTATTCTTTCAGTTTTTTCCCGATAACTTAATAAGCCAATTTAAAAGTGAAAAAATTAAACGTTNTAATAATTTATTTTATTCTTTCAGTTTTTTCCCGATAACTTAATAAGCCAATTTAAAAGTGAAAAAATTAAACGTTTTGTCAATTGTAATTAATAAAATAAGAAGACCTCTAACATTTGAATCATACACTGGAGAGCCAAAANGGCTCCCAGTAAAGCATAGCACCCGACAATACAACATACGTAACTTATAAAAAGGTAGTACATAGAGAATAAAAATGGAAATAAATGTACGATTTATGCTGCATATAAAAGCGGATTCACATATTTTGTATTACTATAAAATATTTTTTCTGGAATTCACGTATTTTAATTTAAAAAATTAAATTGCAAATTTTTTATTTTCATTGAAAATATAATTCTATGTCCATTATAGGTGCTTCAGAAATCACATTTTGCATGAAAATCTCCGCCGAGTAGGACAATCATAATAACTATTAATACAAGCGTAATAATTACATCACTATTTTCTGAAATTCTTTCTGAAGTTAATATTACTAAGAAAGAAAATGACTAAAATGTGTATTTCTATTGTAAATTTTAGTTATAAGTATTACGGCAAAGTAATTTCAAAGAAGTGTAATGTTGCTTACCTTTATTATTACGCTCTAGCATGTTAACTGATTGCCGGAAGTGACATGGAGTCGCACTGACGACGAGAAGACTGCTCTCACAAAGGCAATACGTATCTGCCGAGCGCACGTGCGTTACCAGCACTGCTCCCGCTCTTGTATCCTCCAAATCGCAAAGTACCTTCAGACAGGCAGTCAACTTTAGGTGATACTATGGGTGGAGCTTGAACTATGTTAAGAGGAACCATAAAAATCACTTACGTGTACATTTAAGGCGGCGCCTTCGTTTTTTTATTGGAACTAAGAAATAATGAAAAATTACGTCCCCTTATTTTTTATTTTGTTGCGATAAATATGTACTCATAAATTTCCGTCAGTAGTTTAGTACAATACATGAAAAATAATCCAACGAGTTACATTTTAGTGTATTTGAATAAACAAAAAATTATTTCTAATGAAGTGAAGTTTAATTGTTTTCTTGCTTTTTATACACAATAATCTTATTTGTAAGAAGCCAGACTGGAAATTCAAACAACTACATCAAAACATTTTTAAAAAAGTGAAGTCTATTTTAGTCTCTTTTTTTGTGCAGAAAGGCAGCGGCTAGCCTAAATCCTTTTGACTTGTACTTAAGGGGACCATGGAGCAAAACTTAACACTATAGTGGTTGATGGTATTGTACAATTTTATGGAAGCCAACAAAGGAAAACGAAGAATGGGCAATCCTACAGAGTCGTTTTACCAACTATGAGAGCAAATATTTTACCAGAGCGATGTAAATATTTCTACCAAAATATTTCTGACACCATAAATTTTAATATGTAATAGCGATACGAGATATGCAAAATAGTTGCGCACAAAGATAGCAATACCTGTTATCTGGAATTTCCCTATATTAGATTTTCTGTGCTTGCTTCAAAAAAATTGTAGAATTAAATTAACGCATTTGGAGTTGATTTAGGTGTTATGCCCCATTAAAATCTCAAAAATTACCAAAGTAAATTGTACGAGCCTCTGCTGGAACCTAAAATTGTTTAAGATGTATATTAATATACTAAATTGTGACTATTAAAGTTCATGTCAGTAATTACACATAAAACATACAACTACATTAAAAACAAACTCGTGTTATACACCGAACGTTATAGACAATCTAAATATTTGAAATAATTTTATATTTATTTTTCATATCTCATATCGGGGCTATAATTTACTAAAATAAATTGCTCTGCATCCAGTATTTTTACAATGGATAAATAATATTCCTTGAAAATAATGTAATAATATTGCGTTAAATTTAAAAATAGTTTCAGATTTTTGTAAACTTGATTAACTGGCATACACGTATTGTACATTTTTTTTTAACTGGGAAGTAATGTGTATCCGATGTGTCGGGCATAAACTGTTAACCAAGGAAGATTAGCTGCTGGTTCTACCATAATGCGAGTATTTTCATCAGCACACAGTTGTAGTGGTTGACAGTTCCATTTAATTTATAGGTTGCCTCATCGAACCAAACAATCACGTCAGTAAAATGTTCGTTGTAGTTGCGCATGTTCGCAAACTAATAACAAAACTCGATACGCCTAACTGGATAATCTTCATTCATAGCGTGAAGAAACGGGGGGATTTAGGGTATCTACTTTACTTACTTTAAAATGCGATGGACATTGGATTTACTGACACTTGACTCACGCGCAATTTGCTGTACAGAATTCGACTTCCTGGGGGAACGTTTAAATGTGTGCAACGCAGCCCCCACACTTCGTTAGTCCGTTGTCGTTCTTTTTCCTGCAGCACCGTCCTTTCTTCACATCGCACACAATTCCGTCCCTCTTAAACTTATCACATAATCGTTTCGTTGTTACACTTGACCATGGCACAGTATCGAATTCTGCCCACCGTGGTCTCTGCGTCTCAATCATATTCTAACATTTCCAATAATACTTTACAATCCACTTATGTTGCTCGAAAAAAAAACTTTGTCAGCTCCGCCATTTCCTTTACAGTTGTAGTGGTGCCACTCACGGCTGCAA
>NQII01003422.1:0-28122 GCA_002778355.1 Clitarchus hookeri | reverse complement strand
GATCACCTGCACCCATTCATGTCCATTGGGCATTCCGACGGACGTGGACAATTCCAGCAGGACAATACGACACGCCACACATTGAGAGTTGCTACCGAGTGGCTCCAGGAACACTCTTCTGACTTTAGACACTTCCATCGGCCACCTAAATTACCAGATATGAACACAATTGAGCGTATCTGGGATCCTTTGCAACGTGCTGTTCAGAAAAGTTCTCCACTGCCTTGCACTCCTATGGGTTTGTGGACTACTCTGCAGGATTTATGGTGTGAATTGCCTCCTGCATACCTTCAGACATTAGTCTAGTCCATGCCACTTCGTCTTACGGCACTTCTGCGTGCTCGCGGGGGCCCTACACGATATGAGGCAGATGTACCAGTTTTTTTGGCTCTTCGGTGTCTATTTCAAACTTTTTAGTGGCAAAACGTCTCTGGATGTCTTAGATTTTCTGTTCCTTGTAAGCACACGTTCTTAATCTACTCGTTTAGCATCTAACCGCTGACATCACGAACTGCGCCTGTTTCGCCCTCTACCACGGAAACCATACATATCTACGTCCATGTTGTCGGTACTTAATTAAATATTCTTCTTGTAGGTGATTTAAATCCACCGAAATACTGATTAAAATATATACCAACGTTATTATGGTTACACGTACTCTATTTAGTTTTTTTTAAGAAGATATCATATACATTGTGAAAAGTCTTTCCCCATAACACATTATTCACTACTAAAATATATTCCGCTATCGCTTTACAAAAAAGAAGTAGTGTACCATTAATAGTTCAGTGATCCAATTTTAAGAGGCGGTTATTAAGTGACTGTAAGATAACAATTTTTAAACTTAAATTTATGTTTAGTTATGTGATTCAAATTCAAAGCAGAGAATATAAAAATACTTATTTTTTGTTAATCGACGTAAATCTCCACATGATGGCGTGTCACTCAGTGTCTGGTCGTGGGTGAATAATGCACTTCGAGATGATTTAGTGAAGGTCTTTACATATTTTCTTAATTTGTTTCTTGACCACAATTTCTACACTAGTATTATATAGAAAATATGTAAAAAAACCAGCAAGTTATGACCTATTATACACCCGGAATTGTTCAATACGAAATTATCTGTGGATTTTGAAGTGGTTAAAAGGAAGTGTTCTTTGGAAGAACTCAAGAAATGGTTGTAGGAAATAATTACTCTGCGTACCTATTCATTTTGAGTCTTGGACTGGAGTAAAACCATTCCAGGTAAAAAAGGCGAGGGCGTTTAGAACTACGTAAAGTGATAAACCTCGAAGATTTCATGACCACAATTTCCCAGTTAATAATTTTATCTTATGACGAATTATGGTACACACGAAAAATAACGAGATCTTCAGAGCTGTAACAAATCGAAGACCCTAGAAGGAAGTGGTTATACCGCTACAAAATCGTCAGTCATGAAATGCAGTCTTATAAGTTGCAATTTCTTGTCTATAGGTAATTTTATTATCATATTATGTACGGTACTCACGGCATTCTCATCTATGAAACTTACACAGAAGATAAGTGAACCAATAGCACAACTCAGTTAAATAAAAAAATGTCATATTCTTTGCAAATCGAAGTAATTTAAAAATTTAAAAATTTAATTTTAATTGAAACCTTTACTATTATTGCGTACTTAATATCACGTCAACGCCCCACGAGTATGATGGTTTATGTATCATGATAGCGTCAGTTATATTAGCCAGAGAGCTCAAGAAACCGAATTAAATATAACAAACTGTATTTGAAGTTCACACTTAGCGAGAAGCATTGCAGAGCCTTAAATATATAGGTATGATATTATTGAAACAAAGTTAAATCTTGATTTCTACGCGGTTTTTCCAATCCTCGTAGTGGTAAATGAAAGAGTATTCCCTGATTGCACTTGCAAGAAAATCTTTACGTATCAAACTTTACTACCCTTTTCATGTACTTTAATTAAAAATATTCTAAAACAATTTTTAGCAGATTTTATGTTAGCATAATTTGCATTATAGCACTCTGTTTAAGATTTTATTCAACTTTTAAAATTTTAAGTTTGCAATAACAGTTTTAAAAAAAACCTGTTTACCAGAGTAATACCTTATGTTTCTTATATGTGATTACGCTAAAAGAGTACAATAGTATAACACATAATATATATATGTGATTTTTACATACACTCACCGCCTTCTAATTAAAGACATGCAGTACTGCGTATTTGATGTTATTCCAATTGTTTTCTTCACGTCATAATGAATGCTTCAATTTGATCAATAACACCTGCACTAGAGGTTAATTGCCAATTGGAGTTTAATTTATTCTTTAGAAAATTGAACTTACATTTCCTCTCACTAAATCCTTCTGATTCCAGATCCATTTGGTTAATTTNAAGAGTATTCCCTGATTGCACTTGCAAGAAAATCTTTACGTATCAAACTTTACTACCCTTTTCATGTACTTTAATTTAAAATATTCTAAAACAATTTTCAGCAGATTTTATGTTAGCATAATTTGCATTATAGCACTCTGTTTAAGATTTTATTCAACTTTTTAAATTTTAAGTTTGCAATAACAGTTTTAAAAAAAACCTGTTTACCAGAGTAATACCTTATGTTTCTTATATGTGATTACGCTAAAAGAGTACAATAGTATAACACATAATATATATGTGATTTTTACATACACACACCGCCTTCTAATTAAAGACATGCAGTACTGCGTATTTGATGTTATTCCCATTGTTTTCTTCACGTCATAATGAATGCTTCAATTTGATCAATAACACCTGCACTAGAGGTTAATTGCCAATTGGAGTTTCATTTATTCTTTAGAAAATTGAACTTACATTTCCTCTCACTAAATCCTTCTGATTCCAGATCCATTTGGTTAATTTNAATTTATTCTTTAGAAAATTGAACTTACATTTCCTCTCACTAAATCCTTCTGATTCCAGATCCATTTGGTTAATTTTTGGTAAGTGTTACTAACTGGAAGCCAGTTATGGTATTCCATCAACTAGAGGTCCCGGAGAAAACTCTTAGGTATCTTACTTCAAAAATTTTATTTTCTCTCACATATTTCTGCTGCATTAAAACTTATTAGAATAATTCTGACAAGAATTCGCAGTTTTCATTACTTTGTATTTGAAGTCTCTATAAGTAAAACTGTTCGTTTGTGTTTAGTACAGCACTTATAAAAACCTCCTTTTCTTTCCCTTGTGTATTATTCTGTCAAACTTAGAGACATTTCCGCGAATCTAAAGCGTCAATCAACAGGCAATGTTAAATTTTATAGAAACACAAAACTGTTGTTGTTATTAACCTAGTTATCACAATAATGTGTTTGAAACCAATAGGAACTAATTTTGGAGGCAATCAGTTTGAATTATGGACCACATATTCAAATAATAATTTAAACCCCAGAACTACCATAATACTGATAACATTATTCTACGTAATAAAACAGTCGGTTTTTACTTAGAAACATTTGTAGTTACAGCAGGAAGTACTTCTCTTAGCATGGTTCCAAATATGCCCTGTTAATTTAAACCAAGAATGTGTATGACACGCACGAAAAATCACTCATAGATTCATTGATTTCATAATTACTCTTTTATTTATTGCTGCTAGAGTCACATGGGCACAGAGTACTTAAGAATACAGAGACGAAACAGCCGTTTGTGCTGTAAACTCCAGCGGTACACTCCAGCAAAATTGAGTCAGTGACCAGAAACTATCGGAACGCCATTTGTCAGCCAACCTCCCGTGGCGCAGTCGGTTGGTGCGCCGTCGGTCTGGAGTGCGGGAGGTTCTGGGTTAGAATCCTAGGTAAAACATGGTTGTTAGTGTAAGTTAGGTCATAAGTTAATTTATAAGCCGTCGTCTGATAAGCCTTCAGGCATAACACCGGGGGACGTTAATAAGCCCTTTTCAGTCCAATCCAAATTTATTTGTCAGCCAGCAGCCAACCATAGACTCAAGATGAGGCAGGCCAAACTCGCTGGCTGCGCACAACCAATCTCCGTGCCCCATCATTGAACTGATTATCTTCCAATACGACTAGCAAAAACCACGTCGATTGGATTTGAGGTTAGAACACTGTTTTGTAAACAAGTGCTTTGAGATGTTTATATACTTCCTTTAACCAATTTAGAATGCAGTTAGATTAAATTAAAATAGGTGAAAGCATTTTACTCATATAAAAGTGCTTGTCTTTTNTAACCAATTTAGAATGCAGTTAGATTAAATTAAAATAGGTGAAAGCATTTTACTCATATAAAAGTGCTTGTCTTTTCAAAATTAAGATACATACAAACATGTTCATTACAAATATCCATGTGACTTTGACAGCTGTGTTCGTTGTAGGTCAATTTTGGGAACCTACATGCGCAGAAGACGAAGAAGCGGTCTACCTCATCTTTAGTGTATGCAGCCAACGAGAAGCATTCCGCAATACAAAGTAGCCAATCGGACACAAGGTCCGTTTCCAGAGCCTTTCGCAGGCAGTCGCAGAATGCCTTCGAAGAAACCCCTNAAGTAGCCAATCGGACACAAGGTCCGTTTCCAGAGCCTTTCGCAGGCAGTCGCAGAATGCCTTCGAAGAAACCCCTACTCCATTTCGCACCTTTGTACTTGTTACACTTGGGGTATGGGTATGCTAGTTAGCTCTGTCCTACCCCTTCCAGCTCTTTTGCCTAACGCAGGAACCCGACGTTTCCCACGAATGGCTGGTGTGAAACAGGCTCACGCCTATTTCCTAACATTTTGAACGGAGTCACTAAATAAAGCGCTAAGAGCGACAATGGCAGGCTGGGGCATTTTATGTTGTTTTTTCTATGTTGCCTGTCGATACTCTTTCTATATGCCGCTTAACTAAATCGTCGGGTGGTTTACAGACTAATTCCGTCTGCTAATTCTCTTCAGTTAGACACATGTCCATAATTGGACCCGCCTGTATATTTACTAGCGATGTACGAACTCCCATTTCATTATAGAGGCTCTGCCCTTGGCAGGTGCACAAAGCTGGTCACTAGTTGGGTGTATTTACATACTTACTGTGGTACGCCATATTTGTTTCCTTCTTTGGGTCTGTTTTATAAAGGACAAAGAACCCGAATTTTAAAAATATAGCATAACTTGTATTTATGAACTGTAATCTAATTGTTAGAAATAAAAAAAAATTCATCTAATGTTTTATGTTCTTCTAAGCTTTTAAGCTCTCTGTATTATAATTTACAGAAACGTGCTGGTACGATAAAAAAAGTAAAATATTTATCTGAAATTTCAGATGATTTACAAACCATTTTATTCCTGTCTCGCGATGCGTATCATAACCTAGCTATAATGTATATTCACTAAACTGATTGTTATTCTCTATATTATTTGCGCATCTTATTACAGTACCACCCGATATAGTCTATTCGCGGTATCTTCACACTTTTTGAACCAAACCTTTGAAATATCACCCCATGTTTAAAGTGTTTAGTTATTTCCTAAATAGGGCATGTAACACAAGCGTTTTATACCCCTGTCAACATAAAAGTAGGTATCTTATTTTTCGTTAAATTTAAGTTTTACCTAATTTCATTTATAAATTATATTTCATTAATAATAAATATCAATAAAAACAGTGAGAAAACATGAGTGCTGGTAGCACTTAATAACAAATAGTTGTCATGACAAATATTAATACAAATAGGTTCTCACGAATTCAGTGCGCTGTCTCTTTGGTGTAATTTTCTAGACTCTGCTAAACTTAGTTTGCACGAGGCGGAGGAATATCCTTAAAGTAGAACTTAAGCAGGGCTTCAGAAAAGTGTGAAGTAACCGTGACTGGACTATAGTGAGTGAGCGAAGAGATTTGGGTGCCACCAGGTAGTGTATCGAGTTCAATACGAAGAGGACATGACACGTNCTATAGTGAGTGAGCGAAGAGATTTGGGTGCCACCAGGTAGTGTATCGAGTTCAATACGAAGAGGACATGACACGTACTTCTAGTGAGAACAAGTATATATATATATATATATTAGGTAAGAAAGAACATTTAGGGCCTAGAGTAACAAAATTCACGTTTAATTAAACATGGCTTAGCCATGATTTAGAATCCAGACCCGTTCTCACCGCACGCTCCAACAGATACGCAATATCTCTTCTAAAGCTTCCACATTGCGATACGTTTCTGCCCCCGCATGACCCAGTGTGAACTCATATGAAACAAAATGTCCCGTAAATTATGTTGTTCCANCTATAGTGAGTGAGCGAAGAGATTTGGGTGCCACCAGGTAGTGTATCGAGTTCAATACGAAGAGGACATGACACGTCCTTCTAGTGAGAACAAGTATATATATATTAGGTAAGAAAGAACATTTAGGGCCTAGAGTAACAAAATTCACGTTTAATTAAACATGGCTTAGCCATGATTTAGAATCCAGACCCGTTCTCACCGTACGCTCCAACAGATACGCAATATCTCTCTAAAGCTTCCACATTACGATACGTTTCTGCCCCCGCATGACCCAGTGTGAACTCATATGAAACAAAATGTCCCGTAAATTATGCTGTTCCAACACCATACACATCCGGTGACATCTGCAGCTACGGTGCAAATGACGCGAAGCTTCCTGTTATGTTTGACCTACANAACACCATACACATCCGGTGACATCTGCAGCTACGGTGCAAATGACGCGAAGCTTCCTGTTATGTTTGACCTACAAAGCGCATTGATCACAGTTATATCGATCCCGTAAAACGGGAGGCAGGGAGAGTTGAATGCGGGCAATGTGCATTTCATCCATTTATTTACCAAATTGTATTATTATTTTTAATGTAGCTTTACATTTAAAATCGTCACCTAAGTTTCGGGTTAGAATTTCGTGTAAACAAAGGCCTTCTGTGCAACAGTTTATGTAAATTTCGTTGAGCTGAGTTTATAAGCAGACTAAAATAATTTCCCTGTAAACGCTATGGAATAATAATTCTTCTTGCTCTTAGGTGTTTAATCTGTAAATCCAGAGTATCTGTCCTATCCAGTGATTTCGCAGAATTCCTTTTACCTTGCAGGCAATAACTCCCTTGTGTTTTAACTAGTCTGTCTGCCGATATGGGAGAGACACGTTTGTTCCATCTATCTATTCTTTTTCTCGTTCATTCTTATATCAGTTGGGAGCCGCGGTAGTGTAGTAGTCAGGCTACTCGCTCCCCAACAAGGTGAACCGGCCTCATTTCCCGCGAGGCCACTCGGATTCGCATGAAGGAAACTTGGCAGACTTTGCCGTTGGCCGGGAAGTTTACTCGGGGCACCCTCGTTTCCCTCGCACTTGCATTCTGCCTCTGATTTGTATTCACGCTGCTCCACTCTCTGGGACCCTGTGGAGGCCGGGTTGGAGCTGGGCTGTGGTCCGGCGACCAACCTGTAATGAGTGTAACGTGAAGGGTCCAGGTGCCCTGAAAGCCGGACTGTGGTGATCCAGTCNAGCCGCGGTAGTGTAGTAGTCAGGCTACTCGCTCCCCAACAAGGTGAACCGGCCTCATTTCCCGCGAGGCCACTCGGATTCGCATGAAGGAAACTTGGCAGACTTTGCCGTTGGCCGGGAAGTTTACTCGGGGCACCCTCGTTTCCCTCGCACTTGCATTCTGCCTCTGATTTGTATTTACGCTGCTCCACTCTCTGGGACCCTGTGGAGGCCGGGTTGGAGCTGGGCTGTGGTCCGGCGACCAACCTGTAATGAGTGTAACGTGAAGGGTCCAGGTGCCCTGAAAGCCGGACTGTGGTGATCCAGTCCGTGTGTGTAGGGGTGGGGGGAACTAGGACCTGGCAACCTGGTAGGGCTGACGTGACGAATGGATTGTTAGTTCTGGTCGGGCCATCCCCCTGCTAAAGCTCTAGCAGTAGTGACCGGCGTAAGTGTAAGAGTGAGATGGTGTGAGGTGCTCTTCCCGTATTTGTCGGTTGAGTGCCCGCTCTGGTGATCTCCGGTGGGGCCTGCTTATTGTTGATTGGGTGTTCCCCCGCTTCTGTGAAGGCTGCCAACCAAACTCCTTAATGAAGCAGTGATGCGAATATATAGCCTAGCATTGCTCAAGTCCATCTCCACCTCCTCGTGGTTGGGCTGGTAACATGGTGGCCACACCATGGCTAACGGAGTGAGGACGATTGAAGGCGGTAACGGCCTGTCTGTGAACAGATAATCAGTTACGGCGAGGTTATGCGCAGTCTTCCATAGGCTGTATATATTCTTCGCCCTGCGGTGAAGACCCGCGAACCGAATTGCACTCCTCCAGCTGAGGCTCGATGTGGCAAGTCGGGCTGATCTCGGGGTGGCGGAGCTCCTATGAAGGTATTGTCTGGCGTCCTGGAGGGGCTGGGCTGTCCCGGGTGAAAACTCAGTGTGCATGTCTGAAAATTGTGGGTATCCAGGGGATCAGTGTGNATTGTCTGGCGTCCTGGAGGGGCTGGGCTGTCCCGGGTGAAAACTCAGTGTGCATGTCTGAAAATTGTGGGTATCCAGGGGATCAGTGTGAAAGCCCCGGCTTCGGCCGTGCTGATCATGGGTTGGACTCTGGGTGGCATTGATTGATACTTCTGCTTAGAAGGAGATCTGGAAGTATGTGTTTGCCTGGAGGNGGGCTGATCTCGGGGTGGCGGAGCTCCTATGAAGGTATTGTCTGGCGTCCTGGAGGGGCTGGGCTGTCCCGGGTGAGGTGAAAACTCAGTGTGCATGTCTGAAAATTGTGGGTATCCAGGGGATCAGTGTGAAAGCCCCGGCTTCGGCCGTGCTGATCGTGGGTTGGACTCTGGGTGGCATTGATTGATACTTCTGCTTAGAAGGAGATCTGGAAGTATGTGTTTGCCTGGAGGGCTGGGCCTGAGTGCTGGTAGAGTCAGTAGCAGCTGCCATGGAACGTAAGCGTACTGGCTCGCCTCATGTTCTGGTTTCGAAGGGTTGATGCTCACTAACGAAAGGTCGATGGTCTGGTCCGCCTAGTAAGAGGACTCGTTTACGAAGCGGTTTTGTAGAGTTGGGATAGCACTCGGCCCCATCAAGGTGGCATGTGCAGATTCAACTCTGTATAATGCTGTTAACAGGTGAGGTGAAACTACCCTTGGGAGGAGAACATCCACCCACTGCGATTGGAAAGGGCGTAATCTCTTTCTATTGGGAGCATTAAACTGCTTCCATTTAGGAGTTCAGTGATCTAACTCCGAAATAGATATGTCCGGCACAATGGCCTGGCAGAGTGCACCTCCACGTTATGATACCTGGCGTGAATATGTCTGAAGTGACAATAAAAATGCCTGGAAGTCCTGCATCCTGAGGTGCACTTTTAATATAAAGCTCTGAATCCGCTATACCGTAGCGGATCAGGCACAGGAGGGAGAGCCTGTAGATCAAGCTGTAATATATTGCAGAAAACATGCTCCATTCTCTGGGTAGGTAACGAAGACCCATTTGGATTGGTATATAGACTTGCAGCGAATGAAATGAAAAGATCGGCGCCTCCACCATGTATGAAAGTTAATGGTAACCTGATCTTAGATCAGAAAAGATCAATGGAAGTTCTGCTCCATGTGCTCCTTCCTGATAACTCAATGGAGGAAGAGGGGGAAGATCACTCTACTAAGAGACAGTCTATGGCCTTGATTCCNCGCTCCTTCCTGATAACTCAATGGAGGAAGAGGGGGAAGATCACTCTACTAAGAGACAGTCTATGGCCTTGATTCCTGAAGAGCAGGATGCTCCTGAGTACAGCTTGGAGAAACTTACTTCAGTTGTATAGAAAATGAAAAGTGTTAAAGCTCCTGGAATCGATGGAGTAACAACAGAGATACTAAAGAGATGTTACTCTCGTATTTAGTACATACTATTGGATATTGTGAATGACTATCTCCAGGGCGGAGTGTTTCCCTCCCCCTAGAAACTGGGATGCCTGAGAATTTTGCAGTAAGGTAACAAGGAACTAGATCACCCCAAGTCATATAGGCCATTGACGTTGCTTCCGGTACTGGGCAAAGTCTTCGAAAAACTGATCAACCAGAGTCTCATCATGGCCCTGGAAGCTGAAGGAACTCTAAATGAAGGCCAGTATGGATTCAGAAGAGGAACCGGCACAGACTTCGCTCTTCACGATGTGATGAGCACGATTAGAGAATCCACAAACAAATACATCATGGCAAAATTTTTTAGATATATCTGGCGCGTGATGCATAGGCTCAAAGAGAAAAAGTGTCATGCTAACATTTACAGGGTCATCCAGGACTTTTTCACCAACATATGGAGTAGATACTCCAGTAAGAATGTACAGGTGCAAAAGAGACTAACAAAGGGATGCCCCCAGAAATCGGTCCTAGGACCGATCTTATGGAACAACTTCTTTGACGGATTTTTGAGTTGGGGCTCCCCTTGGGATGCACAGTCTTTGGGTATGCCGATGATGGTTTAATCCTGGTATCTGGCAACTCCAGGAAAGAAATAGAGACCAAAGCCAATGAAATCATGGAAAAAATATGGAAATGCTCCAAGGCCACGAAATTTGGTTTCTGTATAGAGAAGACTAAGATCATGCTTGTTAANTGGAAAAAATATGGAAATGCTCCAAGGCCACGAAATTTGGTTTCTGTATAGAGAAGACTAAGATCATGCTTGTTAACAGCAGGCTTAGAAGGTACCCAACTGTGCGCTTCGGGGGATTTCCTATCAAGTATGTGCAGGAGTTCAGGTATCTCGGAGTCATCATGGACGACAAGATGAGTTTCCTGAAGCATGTTGAATATGTGTCACAAAAGGCAGTGGTGGTATTCCAAAAGCTAAGAAGGCTAGGAAATACTAGTTGGGGACTTAACTATAGTACCTTGCTTACTTATTACAAGGCAGTTTTCGAGGCCATCAAATCGTATGGTGCAGTGATGTGGCATCACCAAACTGAACTTTCGTGGCACAAAAGGAAACTTATAAGTGCTCAGAGAGCGGCACTGCTAACCGTTACAAGTGCGTACAAAACTGTCCCCAATTAGTCGCTCCTGGTGATTGCGGGTGTGCTGCCTGTGGCACGGGCTGGCAGGCTGGCAAAGTAAGATAAGGAAAGAATCTATAATGATTTAATAGAAGAGTGGCAAGTAAGATGGGTTAATTCTGATAAAGGCAGACAGACATTCGAGCTGCTCCCAGATATAAAAACAAGACTGTGCTGCAAATGGATCAAGACAAATAATTACACCATGCAGCTACTAACAGGCCTCCGAAATTTTAAGGCGAAAGTTTACAGCCTGTGGCTCGTGCGATCTCCACTATGCGAGGTCTGCGGCGTTGATGACACCGTCCAGTACGTAGTCACCGAGTGTCTCAAGACCGAAGACATAAAGAACTAGTTGGATGCAAGAATGGAAGAAATGGGCATTCTCATGGGTATTGAAACATTTATGGAAGATAAACAATTCCACAAGTGATGGAATGAATTCACCACAAAATTTGAAAGAATATGGGAAGATTTTGATAAATGGAATCGGCGAATTTCTGATGACCCATAATAGGGTACTCAGGTAAGGCACACAAAAATGTAAGTCGGAGTATCCTAGATTGGCGAGGAGGACAGGTTTTTAAGAGAGAAAACTGGTAGAATACCATATTACGGCAAGAAAGAAAAGTGAATGGCCCGAAGAGAGCAAGAGGATAAAGTGCTGTGCACTGCCTTACTCATCAGAGTACAGACGCAGTGCGGGAGAATGGAGTGTGTGTTGGCCTTCGGGCCTTAAAAACCTGCTCCACTCTCTGGGGGAGAAGAGTTGGTGACTCTTGTTGGAGGAAAGTGGTTGGGCACTTGAGGTGGTGTGGCAGTGCCATGCTAAAGTAACCAAGCCCTTCACCACACCAGCCCTAGAAAAGGATGGGTGTGGCATCTCTTATAGCCTCTCTCCACCCATGGAGACCCAACGCTACTTGTGCCTCCCCTGTTTAAACTGATTGGGCTCCGCTGCCTGTTCCCTATGGGATACCAGCTTCCTCATGGCTGGATAGTAGTATCAGCTGTGATGGCTTGGGCCAACAGTTGGTACCTAGGCCCGACCACTTTCCGGGGTGTTGGCTCACTTGACATTCAGGCTGTTGGGGCCCAAGACAGGAATTTCCTGAATGAAGAAATTCTAGTGTATGGTAAAGGTCGTGTCCGACAACAGCCTGTCGATCACTCTGCGGTTGGCTTTGGTGAGTTCGGCAGGCGATGATTAATCATAATTTAATTATTATATTGTATAGTTAAATTGTAAATAAAATTTCGATATAACCAAAAATAAAGTACTTTACCTTATTTTATGTTAACATAAACATAACACGCTTGTGATACATAGCATAATTATGAAACAACCAAAAACGTCATAAATAGGGTGATTTTTCAAAGGTTTGACTCAAGAAGTGTGAAGAAACCGCGAATAGACTATATGCTGTCCGAATAATAAAATATTAACAAACGAGCCCCAGACTTGGAATGAAATGTTGGAATTTGTAAAAAAAAGTGGTATGGTCTACAATTCCTTGTGCTGTTAAACAAGGCCTCAATAGTAAATGCAAAACAAATTCCGAACACAACAGAAATGAAGACACTCGGTAAAATTGCGGATATTTAAAAACAAGGCCATATAAGCAATAACCATCCATGTATGACAACGATGAAAGTTACAACGTTCCCGGCCGAGTGAAAGGATAGGATTTTACATGATAATGATTATAGGTTTGTTTCACCTACCATTCACAATATAGCTTTTAAGCAAAAAACACGTTGTCCATCTTTGCTCAGGCAGAATTGCTATAATCTTTTCGCGATTTCTTCACATCGAATGGACACTATGAGAAATCAGCCCATGTATGACGGGCTTGGTTGTTTCCTGAATAGGTCATGTATCACAATCATTTAGTAGCCCTATTATGTTTACATAAAAATATCTTACTTTTCATTAAATTGAATTTCTACTTATATTTTATGTATCCTACTAAGATTATAAATGCGAAAGTCTGTGTGTGTGTTTGTTACCACTCAGCTCCATAACGGCTGAACGGATTTTGATGGAATTTGGTATGTATGTTCTTTAGGTCCTGGAANCGCGATTTCTTCACATCGAATGGACACTATGAGAAATCAGCCCATGTATGATGGGCTTGTTTGTTTCCTAAATAGGTCATGTATCACAATCATTTAGTAGCCCTATTATGTTTACATAAAAATATCTTACTTTTCATTAAATTGAATTTCTACTTATATTTTATGTATCCTACTAAGATTATAAATGCGAAAGTCTGTGTGTGTGTTTGTTACCACTCAGCTCCATAACGGCTGAACGGATTTTGATGGAATTTGGTATGTATGTTCTTTAGGTCCTGGAATAGGACATAGGATACTTTTTATCCCGGAAAATTGTACGGTTCCTGTGGAATAACAACAAAACTTAATTCTGCAATAGCTGGGAACGTGACCGAAATATTATTTCCTCTGGTGTCAGAGTTTATCAGGCCGCCCAAGAACCTCTGAAGTGGCTTAGCGACTGCTATCGATCGATAACAACAGGGGACGAATATTTAAAGTGCCCTCCGAAGCCCGGAAGCGCTCAGATATTATGCCACTAAACGGTCACCTATCCATATGTGTGCCGCTAGGAACGTTGCTTAAATTCGTTATCGATTAAGATCCCTCAGCCAAGCGCAAAAAGTATTACCTAGGTACACTTATTTCTAAAGGTACAACTTGATGAAACTCGCGTTTTGATTTTCATACATCGACGCTGGAAAGCGGAAATGTGGTAACTACGTGATAGTTGCACAGATGCACTCCAAAAACAATACCCTACTTCTTGGCTATCGGGTAAAAAATATTTCCTTCCTTTTGGGTTGCCGTAATCAGTTAAAAACCTAGGACAACATAGTATAATATTATAATTGTGTTTTCACATAAATTAATTGTCTTTTCCCAATTTATTTATTAGTGTATCACTGTAAAACTCAATTGTACCTGGGCGAAGCCAGGCTAGTTTGCTATTTTATTATAATATTTCGTTATTAATATTAATAAAATAGAGTGAAAATAGGCGTTTTGGTTATTTCTAGTAAGAAATAGTTCTTATGCGAAATATTATTATAGGGTGTGCGCACGAATTTGGTACGTTGTCCCACCGGTATAATTTTCTAGACTCGGTTAAGCTTTGCTTGCATGAGGTGGAGGAATATCCTGGAAGCATAACTTTAGCCGAGCTTCAGAAAAGTAGGAAGTAACCGTGATTTTACTATACAAAAACTGTTGTGTAAAATGTTTAATATCCAACAATTTCTGATAAATTGCGATTTGTATGTAGATTCCACAAAAAAGACACTAACGTTTATTAATTTAGTCTTACTTGCTATCTTGTAGAATAGTTGTTCTCATCAAAGGGCACAAAATGTTTTTTGTTTGAAAGCGATGTCGTGAAAGGTAGGTGAGACACACCTAATATTATTTGACATGTAAAATCGTATCCTTTGCTGGGCAGGTTCCTCACTAGGCAGCGCCCTTAACAGCGAAGCCTTAACCTATGGCGAGGGTGCAGCATATTATCCTGAACATGTCTGGCTCTCCAAAACGCCACCCCTCCTGTACCTGACCCCAAGGGTGTAACAGGAGGCAACTTTCAGAGCCTAACAACCATGACTTGGACATACCATAGATCCGGTACCACCACCAAGGGCTTCTAGGATAACATGTCCCTCCACTTGATTGCCCAACAACAATCAAGCATCTCAGGCTTGAGCGTATTTCTACTCTGAGCGGAAATACTGTTATCCATACGGGAAATTCCATACTCTGGGTCTTCTACCTCCGAAGAGGGAGACGCCAGACTGCCATCAGCAACTTCGGACCAGACGAAATGACCAGTCCCTTGTTAAGGATGGAGTTTAAAACCGAACTGAGGGACGGAGCCACATTCATGCAACCACGTTCACATGTGAACCACATATCATGTACTGGGCCATATCCCATAAAGGGCCACCTAACAGGATGGTCTGATTCAAGGCACGACTTACAGGGTTCCCACCCCAGGGGAACTCTCTTCCATTAACCTCGAACGAATACCAGGCTCTGGTGGACGAGTTCCTCAATACTTCACGCTAGGAATACCCTAGTATTAACATGCTCCTGTTACCATTTCCGTTTCCCCATCAGGGCTGACCGAGATTTAAAACAGGCTTGGATTCGCACAGCCCACCCCCGAGCTAATCTAGTCAGCTTGCAAGGGGGCATTGGGCAACCGCTCAGCTCGTATACTATCCACAGTGTTCAGCCAGTGCATGACTTTGCTAGCGAATTCCGACAGCGATGCTTTCGCGGTGCTGTCGGCAGCTTTGATAGCCGCCAGGCCAAAATCGAGTCCTAACAGCGAGAGTTTCCATTTCAGTTGCTGCCACAGGTATTCGAATCGGACACAATCATGCAATCATGCAGCACATGCTCCACAGTGTGTGGCACCAGGCAATCATCGCAGAGTGTGTCGCCAATGAGCCCCAGCGCATGGAGTTTCGCTTTGAAGTTGCCATGTCCTGAGAGGAATTGCATCAGAGAGTGATCAGGATAGATGTTAAGCTGCATTCTCTCCCGGACACAGTGAAAGACTGCAAAGGTCATTCGCCCCTTTACAGAGGATGACCATCGGCTCTGTCAATCGTCTGCGGTATCCTCCCAGGCAACTCTCCAACTCTCTGGGTCCAGTTGTCCTGTGAACTTTTCGTTTGCGAGCGCACCCAGCTTTGCCACATGGAGATCCAATGGAGCAACTCCAGCCAATACTGTAAGGGTATCCGTAGACACAGTACGGTATGCCTTTGCAACTGCAAGCAGTGCTGCACGCTGTGCACTCAACCATTTTCGCTGCACATGAGAGTGACGCACCCACCTATACCCCAAAATTGAACCATACAATATGATGGGTTTGAAGGCCCCCTTCTACAGACCTAGCAATGCTAAAATTTTTAGCCCCCAGTTACCCGGCGACATCACATGCAACCTCTGAAAGAGTACCACAACTTTTCAACTCACATATGACACATGTGGAGTAAAAGTTAGCCATTCGTCAACAACACCAAGATACTTGTAAGTTTTGATAAACTCCAAGTGGACGCCATTCAATTCCCACTTGGTATAATGTCCGCAAACACCTCTAAAGCATACCTTAAGCCTCATACACTTGGACTTACATGCTGAGAAGTTTAGCTTCACAGACCGGGCCCAAGTCGCAACCAAACCCGAGATTGCCTGTGCTTTCTGTTCCAACTCACGATGTGAGTTACCGGAAACGTAGCACGTTAGCACAGAGTACATCAAGTCCATCCGACCAACAGGTGTTGTCACAAGTCGAGCACATCGCTTTCTTTGTACCTCCTCGGGGGTAACCTCGATTACCTGAGTTAGAACCTCTGCCCTCTCCTCAACAGAAGCTGAGGAGAGAGACAATGACCAGGCCTCCATAATTCTCAATAGTGCCGAATAATAGACTCTTCAATATGTGCCCTTGTGAATATAGCAAGTACTTGGGTTAGGGACAACATCCGTTCTGCTCTGCCCCAATGGGGTGAGGGGCAACTTAGAACTGGTGGTCACAAGACGAACCATTGGTGACCACCCAATCAGCAAGCAATCCAGCATTCGAGGATGCTGTCACATCTATATTCGAATCGGTGCTGTGGGCATCTGAGACATAACTACAGAAATGCCCGGGCCAGATTCTTTACATTCAGATCGTTGGCTAAGATGAACTCGGTCAATTTTCGCCCTCTGGAATCGGTTACAAGGAAACGCCATAATTATTGGCACACAGAGCAACTTTCTTACCGTGTAATTATCGCATAGTAACCGCCCATCGAGTAAGGTGATCATCGTTGTCGTCTGCGAATTGGAAATATGAGGCGACCAAGAACATTTCGTCCATCCCAGAAGTGGAGATCCGGACACACACATGTCGTGTATCGGACAGATGATTAAGCACAAATATATACAGTTCATGGTTTATGACAACAATTCCAGCCATCAGGTGCTCGCCTACAGATGCTCTGCACCCTGTAAGTCCAGGGAACCCACCCTTGACAAAGTATGGCTCCTGTACCAGGTCGATGTGAATATCATTCTCGAGCAGAAGCGCATTAAATTCGGCCTTCACACCAGATGTTCTTTGCAGATTGATTTGGGCGCATCTAATAACTAAAGTACCTGGTTCTCTCCATTTCCATATCCATGGCTCTCGCCAGAATTGCGTATTCTTTAGAGGAGGTCTCATAGTCCATAGGACTGCGTGGGCCTCCCTTTTGGCAGTTCGCGCAGGAAGGCCTTGAGCCCTTCACCTTGTGCAGGGGGCAATGACCGAAGTCATGTCCATCCTCCCCACAGAACCCACATGTGGGGTTCTCCGCTGTATAGTTCACTGATTGGTGGCCGAAGTGCTGACATTTCAAGCACCGCAAGGGTGAACACAGTCATCTACTCTACAGCTCCTCAGGCCTATTTGCATCCCTCCTGTCCCTAACTAGCAGGTGCCGCAGGCGTGGAGTACACTGTACCACCATATTCACATCATTGGCATATCTGTTGCNATGTCCCTAACTAGCAGGTGCCGCAGGCGTGGAGTACACTGTACCACCATATTCACATCATTGGCATATCTGTTGCCACAACACCTCTGTATCTTCAAGTCCGTAATGAGACTGTCACATGACTCAGTCACCTCTACCAGGTTTTTTTTTTCCAAAAATGGCATCTGTCAGATTCTCAATGCTGTCACTTCTGTGGGTGACACCATAGATGACCACCGATGGATCAAGTTTGCAGACCTCCCTCACCTCGAGGGACTTGGGTCGAGTGACGACAATTCTCTTGACAGCTTACAGCATGTTGTCATCCACTGCTTCCACTGCCACTCTTCCTCTGGCTACAGAGCTAATACCCCGGACTTTCAGAATCGCCTCTTTCGGAGCAAGTTCCTTCTGAAGGCGCTCCTTGGTTACTGCAGCTGTGGTACCAGCAACTGCAGGGTACACAATCCCCACCATCCTCGGAGCTGCAGGTCAAGTGACAATTGGGGGGGGGATGTCTGCACACCTGTACCAGCCCTACTGGCCAGTATTTTAGCTTAAGAGGGCCTGAAACTACCTCCTGCTGACTTATCCTGCCAGGACTGCATTTATGCAGCCTCAACACATTCCCGGAGGCACAGACTGTTGTGAAGCATAGTATCAACCAGTGTGCGTAACCTTTCCAGTTATTATTTTACCACAGGCGAGAAGACATCGCAAGTGGCTTGTCTGCTCTTCGCCGACTCCACTGGGACGAAGGTGCCAGAGTCACTTACGAGACCCGAGCTTTCGGCATCACTACCACTCTCCCTATTTCACCTTGGGAGAGGCAGGGAATGAAAATGCTCCTCTCTCGGCTGGTTACATCCGTCATAAGACGGCTTCGCCATGCCAGGATTANGAGAGGCAGGGAATGAAAATGCTCCTCTCTCGGCTGGTTACATCCGTCATAAGACGGCTTCGCCATGCCAGGATTAGACTGGCACCTCTCCTGGGTTGCATCAGTCCATTTTTTGTGGTACACCGAGGTATCTCAGGCTGACTGATCCCCTAGCATCGTTGCCCCTTCTGCACCATGGGGAGGTGCGTCTGACGGCCTGCCTCCCTTGATGGAATTTCCAACTTTCACCATCTCTGAATGGTGATTGTTATGCAATTCACTTTGTGAGGCACTCAAAAGTNGAGAGGCAGGGAATGAAAATGCTCCTCTCTCGGCTGGTTACATCCGTCATAAGACGGCTTCGCCATGCCAGGATTAAACTGGCACCTCTCCTGGGTTGCATCAGTCCATTTTTTGTGGTACACCGAGGTATCTCAGGCTGACTGATCCCCTAGCATCGTTGCCCCTTCTGCACCATGGGGAGGTGCGTCTGACGGCCTGCCTCCATTGATGGAATTTCCAACTTTCACCATCTCTGAATGGTGATTGTTATGCAATTCACTTTGTGAGGCACTCAAAAGTGCAGGGGCATTAACCAAAGCACTTACACTCAAGAGTGCGCCTCTTAGCTAGGACTGGCCGTACCTCTCAAAGCCAAGAGTAGTTTGGTAGGAGTCCTGGAAGGCGGAGTTACCCCAAAAAAACTCACAAGAGGGTGGATCATGTTTTTTTTACTAGCTTATACAGCAGGTGGGCAGTTGAGTACCCTGTGCCTGTACCATTAAGGTAAAACAGGAATAATATCCAGATTAACAGCAGTGTGCACAGCGCCCAGCACTAGTTTTTGACATAGCCACAAAGTCAGAGAAGGTGGAAATGGTAATCTGTTCTGTCGTACAACATGTGGGCAGTCAAAGATTTTGTGTCATTAGGGTAAAACAGGAAACGTAAGACATAACAACATATGGTGTGTACAAAGCGCAGCACTAGTATTTTATTTTGCCACTTCAGGTAATAGAGTAAGCCATGCTGTGCACACAGGCCAGATCCCTTAGTCTGGAGCCAGGTAACAATAGAGCACCACCATACTATAATAACTAGCTGCAGTTGAATGCAATCGAATAGAAATAGATTATGCTCCTTCCAATCGTGGTGGGTGGATGTAGTTGCCACCTCACCTGTCAACAGCATCGTAAAGAGTTGAATCTGCACACACCACCTTGATAAGGCCGAGGCCTATCCAACCTCTACAAATGCGCTTCGTGAACGAGTCCTCTTACTAGGAGGTCCAGACCAGCATCCCTTCCTTAGCGAACATTAACCATTCGAAATCGGATCTCGTGAAATGCCGCTTTTATTCGCCAAAGGGTAATCGACTGACAACAGCCCATCACCAAACACAGCACTGCATGTCGCGGGGGTTTGGTGGGAGGGAGTGCCTGCGCCTTTTTTCACCCTGGCAACTGAGGCCGCATGGGCTGCCATTGCAGCCCTCCAGACAAATAGCCGCCTCTAGGCCTCCTCGCAGCAGGAGGTTCAAACAATGCCACCCAGAGTCCGACCCGCTGTCAGCACAGCCTAAGGCCGGGGCTTTACACTGATACCCTGGGTTCCCACGACTATTCCATGCACACTGTGTTTTCACCCAGCAGAAGCACAACTCCTCCAGGATGATAGACAGTCCCTCCTGTGGAGCTCTGCCAACCCAATATTTACCCGAAGGCCTCATCTGGGGTTGTGCACTCGGGTGGCGGGCCATCACCGCAGGCGAATAAAATATGCAGCCTCTGGAAAGCTGCACATGACCTCGCCATGGCTGATCGCCAGTGCACTGGTGGGGCAGCCACTTGCCCATTACCGCCTTCATTTCATCAACCACTGTGTTTCCACCGTGTTTCCCACCCTGACCTGTAGAGGAGGTGGAGTGGGACTTGAGCAGTGCTAGGCTATATATTCGCATCGCTGCCCCATTTCAGGGTCCGGGTCTCAGCCCACGCAGCAGCAGGGGCAATCCCAATCCACAATGAGAAGACTCCACCGGAGCCCGTCAGCCATGGCAAAGAGCTCCCGACCGAATTCTACAGTAACCCAAGTTGCAGTGTGGTGAGAAATTGACCATGCTAACCAGCTCTTACACATTAGCCGGTTACCACCACACGGACCTGTATCAGAGGGATGGCCGAACTGGGATAGATGTTCCCTTAGTCACGACTACCCAACCAGGCACTCTGGAGTACTGAATCTGTAAACTCCCTACACACTGGAATCTGCTACCGGCTTTCACCAAGTTCACTTTCAGCTCCTCGCTGTCGCCTTACACCCATTACAGGTTGTTTGCCCAACCACCAGCCCAGCTCCAACCCGGCTCCCCAAGGCCAGAGGGTGGACCATATATAGTATGTAACACAGCCATCACAGCCATGCTCTTGATATTTTATCGTGGTGCTCTTAACCATTTCGGCCATACCGCGCCCAGGCCGCCCAGTCGGCAGGGGAGAGGGATCATGCCCTCTCAATGCAGACATGACCAGCGCTCACTTAAGTTGACCAGAACCGGAGCCCCATTCTGATTCATAAGCTCACCCAAGCATGTCCTACCACAAGGCCTGAGATTCTCGCATTCAGATTCCCAAGTATGAGGTCTAGCCAGAGCACTATCCAAACCCCTAATGTCATTGCAGGACGCTACCGGAGCAGGTGCCTGCTCACCGCCTGGCTCTTCATCAAGAAGGGGAATCTGTCCGAGCCTCCTCCAAGCATCTGGAGTTAACCACTGCTAGCACGAGTCCAACCTCTAGTCATTGGTACATCAGAGAGAACCTATGATGGAGCAAACCCGATCAGCCCATGCTCCCACTTATTTTCCATGGCACTTGATGGTTTTCAATGTCCGACCACCACGCCGAATCACCCCCGGAAGGGAGGTGTGGAAGGGCTCTGAAGGGTTGTCTTCATAATTTTCCTAAGAATCTGAAGTCCCAACGGAACACCCTTTTGTCATCATCGCCTGCCGAACTCACCAAAGCCAACCGCAGAGTGATCGACAGGCTGTTGTCGGACACGACCTTTACCATACACTAGAATTTCTTCATTCAGGAAATTCCTGTCTTGGGCCCCAACAGCCTGAATGTCAAGTGAGCCAACACCCCGGAAAGTGGTCGGGCCTAGGTACCAACTGTTGGCCCAAGCCATCACAGCTGATACTACTATCCAGCCATGAGGAAGCTGGTATCCCATAGGGAACAGGCAGCGGAGCCCAATCAGTTTAAACAGGGGAGGCACAAGTAGCGTTGGGTCTCCATGGGTGGAGAGAGGCTATAAGAGATGCCACACCCATCCTTTTCTAGGGCTGATGCGGTGAAGGGCTTGGTTACTTTAGCATGGCACTGCCACACCACCTCAAGTGCCCAACCACTTTCCTCCAACAAGAGTCACCAACTCTTCTCCCCCAGAGAGTGGAGCCGGTTTTTAAGGCCCGAAGGCCAACACACACTCCATTCTCCCGCACTGCGTCTGTACTCTGATGAGTAAGGCAGTGCACAGCACTTTATCCTCTTGCTCTCTTCGGGCCATTCACTTTTCTTTCTTGCCGTAATATGGTATTCTACCAGTTTTCTCTCTTAAAAACCTGTCCTCCTCGCCAATCTAGGATACTCCGACTTACATTTTTGTGTGCCTTACCTGAGTACCCTATTATGGGTCATCAGAAATTCGCCGATTCCATTTATCAAAATCTTCCCATATTCTTTCAAATTTTGTGGTGAATTCATTCCATCACTTGTGGAATTGTTTGTCTTCCATTAATGTTTCAATACCCATGAGAATGCCCATTTCTTCCATTCTTGCATCCAACTAGTTCTTTATGTCTTCGGTCTTGGGACACTCGGTGATTACGTACTGGACGGTGTCATCAATGCCGCAGACCTCGCATAGTGGAGATCGCACGAGCCACAGGCTGTAAACTTTCGCCTTAAAATTTCGGAGGCCTGTTAGTAGCTGCATGGTGTAATTATTTGTCTTGATCCATTTGCAGCACAGTCTTGTTTTTATATCTGGGAGCAGCTCGAATGTCTGTCTGCCTTTATCAGAATTAACCCATCTTACTTGCCACTCTTCTATTAAATCATTATAGATTCTTTCCTTATCTTACTTTGCCAGCCTGCCAGCCCGTGCCACAGGCAGCACACCCGCAATCACCAGGAGCGACTAATTGGGGACAGTTTTGTACGCACTTGTAACGGTTAGCAGTGCCGCTCTCTGAGCACTTATAAGTTTCCTTTTGTGCCACGAAAGTTCAGTTTGGTGATGCCACATCACTGCACCATACGATTTGTTGGCCTCGAAAACTGCCTTGTAATTAGTAAGCAAGGTACTATAGTTAAGTCCCCAACTAGTATTTCCTAGCCTTCTTAGCTTTTGGAATACCACCACTGCCTTTTGTGACACATATTCAACATGCTTCAGGAAACTCATCTTGTCGTCCATGATGACTCCGAGATACCTGAACTCCAGCACATACTTGATAGGAAATCCCCCGAAGCGCACAGTTGGGTACCTTTTAAGCCTGCTTTTAACAAGCATGATCTTAGTCTTCTCTATACAGAAACCAAATTTCGTGGCCTTGGAGCATTTCCATATTTTTTCCATGATTTCATTGGCTTTGGTCTCTATTTCTTTCCTGGAGTTGCCAGATACCAGGATTAAACCATCATCGGCATACCCAAAGACTGTGCATCCCAAGGGGAGCCCCAACTCAAAAATCCGTCAAAGAAGTTGTTCCATAAGATCGGTCCTAGGACCGATTTCTGGGGGCATCCCTTTGTTAGTCTCTTTTGCACCTGTACATTCTTACTGGAGTATCTACTCCATATGTTGGTGAAAAAGTCCTGGATGACCCTGTAAATGTTAGCATGACACTTTTTCTCTTTGAGCCTATGCATCACGCGCCAGATATATCTAAAAAATTTTGCCATGATGTATTTGTTTGTGGATTCTCTAATCGTGCTCATCACATCGTGAAGAGCGAAGTCTGTGCCGGTTCCTCTTCTGAATCCATACTGGCCTTCATTTAGAGTTCCTTCAGCTTCCAGGGCCATGATGAGCCTCTGGTTGATCAGTTTTTCGAAGACTTTGCCCAGTACCGGAAGCAACGTCAATGGCCTATATGACTTGGGGTGATCTAGTTCCTTGTTACCTTACTGCAAAATTCTCAGGCATCCCAGTTTCTAGGGGGAGGGAAACACTCCGCCCTGGAGATAGTCATTCACAATATCCAATAGTATGTACTAAATACGAGAGTAACATCTCTTTAGTATCTCTGTTGTTACTCCATCGATTCCAGGAGCTTTAACACTTTTCATTTTCTATACAACTGAAGTAAGTTTCTCCAAGCTGTACTCAGGAGCATCCTGCTCTTCAGGAATCAAGGCCATAGACTGTCTCTTAGTAGAGTGATCTTCCCCCTCTTCCTCCATTGAGTTATCAGGAAGGAGCGCATGGAGCAGAACTTCCATTGATCTTTTCTGATCTAAGATGAGGTTACCATTAACTTTCATACATGGTGGAGGCGCCGATCTTTTCATTTCATTCGCTGCAAGTCTATATACCAATCCAAATGGGTCTTCGTTACCTACCCAGAGAATGGAGCATGTTTTCTGCAATATATTACAGCTTGATCTACAGGCTCTCCCTCCTGTGCCTGATCCGCTACGGTATAGCGGATTCAGAGCTTTATATTAAAAGTGCACCTCAGGATGCAGGACTTCCAGGCATTTTTATTGTCACTTCAGACATATTCACGCCAGGTATCATAACGTGGAGGTGCACTCTGCCAGGCCATTGTGCCGGACATATCTATTTCGGAGTTAGATCACTGAACTCCTAAATGGAAGCAGTTTAATGCTCCCAATAGAAAGAGATTACGCCCTTTCCAATCGCAGTGGGTGGATGTTCTCCTCCCAAGGGTAGTTTCACCTCACCTGTTAACAGCATTATACAGAGTTGAATCTGCACATGCCACCTTGATGGGGCCGAGTGCTATCCCAACTCTACAAAACCGCTTCGTAAACGAGTCCTCTTACTAGGCGGACCAGACCATCGACCTTTCGTTAGTGAGCATCAACCCTTCGAAACCAGAACATGAGGCGAGCCAGTACGCTTACGTTCCATGGCAGCTGCTACTGACTCTACCAGCACTCAGGCCCAGCCCTCCAGGCAAACACATACTTCCAGATCTCCTTCTAAGCAGAAGTATCAATCAATGCCACCCAGAGTCCAACCCATGATCAGCACGGCCGAAGCCGGGGCTTTCACACTGATCCCCTGGATACCCACAATTTTCAGACATGCACACTGAGTTTTCACCCGGGACAGCCCAGCCCCTCCAGGACGCCAGACAATACCTTCATAGGAGCTCCGCCACCCCGAGATCAGCCCGACTTGCCACATCGAGCCTCAGCTGGAGGAGTGCAATTCGGTTCGCGGGTCTTCACCGCAGGGCGAAGAATATATACAGCCTATGGAAGACTGCGCATAACCTCGCCGTAACTGATTATCTGTTCACAGACAGGCCGTTACCGCCTTCAATCGTCCTCACTCCGTTAGCCATGGTGTGGCCACCATGTTACCAGCCCAACCACGAGGAGGTGGAGATGGACTTGAGCAATGCTAGGCTATATATTCGCATCACTGCTTCATTAAGGAGTTTGGTTGGCAGCCTTCACAGAATCGGGGGAACACCCAATCAACAATAAGCAGGCCCCACCGGAGATCACCAGAGCGGGCACTCAACCGACAAATCCGGGAAGAGCACCTCACACCATCTCACTCTTACACTTACGCCGGTCACTACTGCTAGAGCTTTAGCAGGGGGATGGCCCGACTAGAACTAACAATCCATTCGTCACGTCAGCCCTACCAGGTTGCCAGGTCCTAGTTCCCCCCACCCCTACACACACGGACTGGATCACCACAGTCCGGCTTTCAGGGCACCTGGACCCTTCACGTTACACTCATTACAGGTTGGTCGCCGGACCACAGCCCAGCTCCAACCCGGCCTCCACAGGGTCCCAGAGAGTGGAGCAGCGTGAATACAAATCAGAGGCAGAATGCAAGTGCGAGGGAAACGAGGGTGCCCCGAGTAAACTTCCCGGCCAACGGCAAAGTCTGCCAAGTTTCCTTCATGCGAATCCGAGTGGCCTCGCGGGAAATGAGGCCGGTTCACCTTGTTGGGGAGCGAGTAGCCTGACTACTACACTACCGCGGCTCCCAACTGATATAAGAATGAACGAGAAAAAGAATAGATAGATGGAACAAACGTGTCTCTCCCATATCGGCAGACAGACTAGTTAAAACACAAGGGAGTTATTGCCTGCAAGGTAAAAGGAATTCTGCGAAATCACTGGATAGGACAGATACTCTGGATTTACAGATTAAACACCTAAGAGCAAGAAGAATTATTATTCCATAGCGTTTACAGGGAAATTATTTTAGTCTGCTTATAAACTCAGCTCAACGAAATTTACATAAACTGTTGCACAGAAGGCCTTTGTTTACACGAAATTCTAACCCGAAACTTAGGTGACGATTTTAAATGTAAAGCTACATTAAAAATAATAATACAATTTGGTAAATAAATGGATGAAATGCACATTGCCCGCATTCAACTCTCCCTGCCTCCCGTTTTACGGGATCGATATAACTGTGATCAATGCGCTTTGTAGGTCAAACATAACAGGAAGCTTCGCGTCATTTGCACCGTAGCTGCAGATGTCACCGGATGTGTATGGTGTTGGAACAACATAATTTACGGGACATTTTGTTTCATATGAGTTCACACTGGGTCATGCGGGGGCAGAAACGTATCGCAATGTGGAAGCTTTAGAAGAGATATTGCGTATCTGTTGGAGCGTGCGGTGAGAACGGGTCTGGATTCTAAATCATGGCTAAGCCATGTTTAATTAAACGTGAATTTTGTTACTCTAGGCCCTAAATGTTCTTTCTTACCTAATATATATATATATATATACTTGTTCTCACTAGAAGTACGTGTCATGTCCTCTTCGTATTGAACTCGATACACTACCTGGTGGCACCCAAATCTCTTCGCTCACTCACTATAGTCCAGTCACGGTTACTTCACACTTTTCTGAAGCCCTGCTTAAGTTCTACTTTAAGGATATTCCTCCGCCTCGTGCAAACTAAGTTTAGCAGAGTCTAGAAAATTACACCAAAGAGACAGCGCACTGAATTCGTGAGAACCTATTTGTATTAATATTTGTCATGACAACTATTTGTTATTAAGTGCTACCAGCACTCATGTTTTCTCACTGTTTTTATTGATATTTATTATTAATGAAATATAATTTATAAATGAAATTAGGTAAAACTTAAATTTAACGAAAAATAAGATACCTACTTTTATGTTGACAGGGGTATAAAACGCTTGTGTTACATGCCCTATTTAGGAAATAACTAAACACTTTAAACATGGGGTGATATTTCAAAGGTTTGGTTCAAAAAGTGTGAAGATACCGCGAATAGACTATATCGGGTGGTACTGTAATAAGATGCGCAAATAATATAGAGAATAACAATCAGTTTAGTGAATATACATTATAGCTAGGTTATGATACGCATCGCGAGACAGGAATAAAATGGTTTGTAAATCATCTGAAATTTCAGATAAATATTTTACTTTTTTTATCGTACCAGCACGTTTCTGTAAATTATAATACAGAGAGCTTAAAAGCTTAGAAGAACATAAAACATTAGATTAATTTTTTTTATTTCTAACAATTAGATTACAGTTCATAAATACAAGTTATGCTATATTTTTAAAATTCGGGTTCTTTGTCCTTTATAAAACAGACCCAAAGAAGGAAACAAATATGGCGTACCACAGTAAGTATGTAAATACACCCAACTAGTGACCAGCTTTGTGCACCTGCCAAGGGCAGAGCCTCTATAATGAAATGGGAGTTCGTACATCGCTAGTAAATATACAGGCGGGTCCAATTATGGACATGTGTCTAACTGAAGAGAATTAGCAGACGGAATTAGTCTGTAAACCACCCGACGATTTAGTTAAGCGGCATATAGAAAGAGTATCGACAGGCAACATAGAAAAAACAACATAAAATGCCCCAGCCTGCCATTGTCGCTCTTAGCGCTTTATTTAGTGACTCCGTTCAAAATGTTAGGAAATAGGCGTGAGCCTGTTTCACACCAGCCATTCGTGGGAAACGTCGGGTTCCTGCGTTAGGCAAAAGATCTGGAAGGGGTAGGACAGAGCTAACTAGCATACCCATACCCCAAGTGTAACAAGTACAAAGGTGCGAAATGGAGTAGGGGTTTCTTCGAAGGCATTCTGCGACTGCCTGCGAAAGGCTCTGGAAACGGACCTTGTGTCCGATTGGCTACTGTGTATTGCGGAATGCTTCTCGTTGGCTGCATACACTAAAGATGAGGTAGACCGCTTCTTCGTCTTCTGCGCATGTAGGTTCCCAAAATTGACCTACAACGAACACAGCTGTCAAAGTCACATGGATATTTGTAATGAACATGTTTGTTTGTATCTTAATTTTCAAAAGACAAGCACTTTTATATGAGTAAAATGCTTTCACCTATTTTAATTTAATCTAACTGCATTCTAAATTGGTT